>SZWC01018077.1:43990-56417 GCA_023375785.1 Penium margaritaceum | reverse complement strand
ACCCTGTCGCGAGTTTTGGAGTTCGCAGTTGTGAACTCCAAAACTGGCAACATGGTAACTTTTGACATCGGTGAGGCTGGTGTCAGAAATCGCCAATTTTGCTCTCGAGGTCGGCGACTGCCGACCTCGAGAGCGAAGTCGAATTCCGTTTTCGGACGGACATTCGAAAACATGGGCACCGCTGTCATGTCGTTTTCGACTATGGACAACGGCGATCTATCGACCGAAACCATGGACAGCGGATTATTTTGAACCCAATGCAGAACATGCAAATCAGGCTCAAGAACCAGTCCATCCAGAAAACTCTAGCGTCTGCAGAAAAACTGCAAAGCACCCCAGAAAGCACCTAGGATGTCGTGGCAGCTGTCTGGCACCTACTGGTGGATGGAGCCACCACTCGTCGGTGCTCCGGCGCCAGTTGCGTCCTCATCAGGGATCATGTCGTCGTACTCTCTAGTACTGCTGCTCCAGGCCACCAATGCGGGATATACGGGTAATCACCATGGTTGTTGCTCGTGACGAGTGGAAGCCACACAAACTAACATACTTGTTCGTTCTCTGACAAGAACAAGAAGTTGAGTCATGTCCCTATTGGTTCCAAATCCCATGCCACATCATTGAAGGACTTTTGCACACGTTTACAATGGTGGGGCACGAGCCAGCTCCTCTATATGAGCGTAATGTGCATTAAGCTGAACCCCAAAATGCACACTACAAATGATGTTGTGTACTCAGTGTGACCTCTCGGCTCACGTTCTTTGCCGTGCAGACTCCTGATGAGGCGGCGGGCACAGAAGACTGGGGGAGCAGACACGAGGTCGGCGGCTGGCGGACAGCTGTGTTCAGCCGCCAGGTGCACTTGCGCCACCACTACACTTGCTCATACACTGTCCCTGTTAAAGCTAGTCTTGTGGATATTTGTGTTTGACTTGCAGTGGCTCGGTGACCTATCTTGGTCCTACCGGTGAACTTGTGTTACTTCAGACAGGCATAGATTAGGTCCAAACTCAGGTTGTGCGTATGTAGGACACAACGGCAGTTGTGCCTTGTTGTTTTGGGTGAGGGCCGACGAGCTCCTTCTCGTCGGCCGACGGGTGGGCTCCCTTAACGAGCTCCACCCCGTAGGATCTACTCTCACTCTTTTCGCTCTCACACTCTCCACCCTCATCCGTTCTGACTGCCGTCAGTCTCATTCAAACCACACTGTTAAGCTTCACGTGGACGCATGAGGGAAGAGGGGTAGGGCGTCACCTTTTTGGTATCAGAGCGAGATGAGCCAGCACTCGTCACGTCGCGCATGAGAACTGCGAGGTCTTGGGAGGGCTCGCCGAGCAACAGCCGCGGCGATCTGCCGCTGCGCGGACCAGCAGTGGCAGTAGCGGCCGAGCGAAGCTGCAGCCGCAGTGGCGGCAGTGGCAGCGTCGGCGGCAGCGGCAGTGGTGCTTCGGCTCAGCCGCAATGGCCAAGCCGCAGCACCACTGCGCGGAGTAGCAGCAGCAGTGGCAGCTGCACGGAGCAGCGGAAGCAGCGGCAGCGGCAGCGGCGTGCAGCAGCGTGCGGCCGCAGTGGCCAGCGGCAGCACCAGACAGCAGCAGCAGCAGTGACTGCTGCTTAGCTGCGGCTGCAACAGCTGGCGGCAGTCGCACTGGCTCAGCCACAGCGACGGTTGAGCAACGCCACCAACAGCCGCATGGAGCTACGGCTGTAGCGGCGGCGGCATGCAGCAGCGTGCAGCAGCAACAGTCAGCAATCGCAGCAGATCGCAGCGGCGGGCAGCAGCAACACTCACGGCTGTCCAGCTGCCGTTGTGACAGCAGTGGTGGCAGGGTTGCGGCAGTGGGTGCAGTAGCAGCCAGCCACAACTGCAGGAGGCACCTCATCCAGTGACAGCGAAGACGACAGCAGCAGCAGCAGCAGCAGTAGCAGCAGCAACCGTCACATTGTCTTCGGTATACCCTTCCCCTTTCTGGCTGGGCTCCCCTCTCTTCATGGGTTGTGTGGGGGTGGTTCAGGTACCCACAGGCTGCCTCGCAGCCTTTTTCCAGATTTCCCACGCCCACTGGGGCCGGGGAAACGCTGCCAAATCTTTTCGGCAGCGTGGGGAGCGTCCACCGGCGGCTTTTAGGCTGAAAAAGGCCTCGTCAGATTTCCCACGCCCACTGGGGCGGGGGAAACGCTGCCGAATGTTTTCGGCAGCGTGGGGGGGGATCCACCGGCGGCTTTTAGGCTGAAAAAGGCCTTGTCACATTCCCCACGCCCACTGGGGCGGGGTGAACGCTGCCGAAATTATTTGGCAGCGTTCACCACTTAACGTCAGTGTCAGCAACTGTGGTGCACACTCGCGGCACCCCACGCAGCTCCATGCCGAAGGACACACCTGTTGGAGTCGGCAGTGCCGGCTCCACTATGGATGCTGGTGTTGCCGCCTCCGGTGTAATTGGCGACACACCGGGCGCAACGCGGGACGAATCCCCGTCTAGCCCCGGCTCGTTGGCTCGCGATCTACGCGAGCTGCACAAGCAGCAGGCCCAGGAGGCTGAACAGACAGCCAAGCAGATAGCTGACTTGTTCAAACTGGTTCATTACGCAGTCCAGCCACAGCAGCAGTAGCCGCAACAACAGCAACGGCAGCAGCAATACCAGGTTCAGCAGCAGGAACAACAGCAGCAACTGCTCCGTGATGCATTGCGGAAGGGAAAAATGACAGTTGAGAGTGCAGTTGTAGCCGATGTCGATGCAGCGTTAGGAGCGTTCGACGCAGGTCCGTCTGACAACCTTCCGGGGTCGGGCTCAGACGCCAGTGACGAGGAAGGCATGTTACGCCTGCGCCTCGCACAGCTGAAAAAACGGCGTCGAACTCGCTCAGGGCGCAAAGGCACACCATTCGGCGAAGCAGGCCCTAGCAACATGCCCAGGACAACCGCAGAACCGACTTCCCTAGAGGACCAGCTGCTCTGCATGAGTCTGGGGTTGGAAGAAGGTCCCCCATCTCCGCCGCCGGCACATGCTGTCCCGGCAGCGTTGCCGACGACAAAGCCACCCAAGTGGTTTGAGACAGAACCTCCCGCCTACCGGCAAGAGGATAGCTACACCATGTGGGAACCACGGTTCCGTATGTGGGCAGCTAGTGAGGGGGTGTACCCGTACTACACCCTCCCGTACCAGACTACGGACCCCCAGCAGGCGGCAACCGCCGCACGTGCGGCCTATCGTCTTCTGAAGGCCGTCCCGGAGGAGTACACCCTCGACTTCGAACCCTTCCTTGGTGATCCTCGCACCGGAGCTGGAGCTGACCCGCTCGAGGCATGGAAGCTGGCAACAACTCTTTTTGAAGGCACTACCATGGCAACAACATCGCAGCGGCTGTCTGACTTCAACTCTCTTCGCTAGGGTGGACACGAGGCGCCAGCCGACTACTGGCGACGAGCGATGCGGTTGTATAGGGCCCTAGGGAAGAATGGGCCAGGCCAACTCATGGCGTTCAACACCATCAGAATCGGTGTTGGACGCGAGTATGCCAAGACCTTCGACATCTTCAACCTGAGCAGCCTCCAGGAGATGGCTGACAGAGGCATCCTCTTGTCATGGGCCACAAAGCATTTCCTACACGTGGCAGGAGTTGGAGTAGCAAACGACGCCCGTCATGGCGCATCAGCCGCAGCCGTCGTAGCAGTACAGACGCCAAGCACGACGACAACCACAACAGCAGCTGGCTCAGCTGCGGCAGTCCAAGGGAAGAAGACAAGGAACAACAGGAGGGGTGGAAAGGTTGGCAAGGACCAGGCGGCTTCAAAGTCGACTCGGGAACGACAATGGGAGTGCTATAACTGCAGGGGAGCGCACCCCTACACGGAGTGTAAGCTCCCGAAGAACTGGACAAAGATTGCGCAAGGACTGCAACAGGCGTTTGAGCAGCGTAAGCGCGCCTCCGTCCACGCCACAGCAGCGACTGACGCGCAGTCACCACCGAGAGCTGACGCGGCTGAAGACAGTGCCAACAACCTGACACCACTGGAGCAGCAGCTTGCGTCCCAGGCCCGTGACATCGCCGAGCTCCGGCAGCTTCTCCGACTCACCACTCAGGGAGGTGCGAGTGCATTGACTGAGCCGAGGGGTTCCACTCTTGGGCCTGTTGAGTCCGTGATGTGCAGTCGCGATGGTGGTGGTGGGGCACAGTGTGCTGTTGAGTCTGTGGAGTCGTTCGTCGCACGTGATGATGCTGGTCTGTCTGCTGTCTTCGCCGCAGTATGCACAGGTCACGATGATCAGTCGTGGCTTGATGAGTCGCAAGCACGTGTCGCCTGTGCAATTCAGCAGTCGTCTGCTGAGTCACCTCTGTCCACCGTCTGCACAGTTGGCAGTTGTTCAGTCACGTCGCCCGAGCGTGTTACGGATGCCACCTGAATCCTAGATTCGGGTGCCACCTATCACATGACATGTCGTCGCAGTGATTTCGTGGTCCTTGGTCCTGTGGGCTCTGTGAAGTCTGTGCGTACGGCTGCTGGGCATGAGGTTCCTGTTCAAGGTGAAGGTGTTGTGCAATTCCATGGACCGTCTGGACCGTTTTACATTTCGAACGTGTTGTATGTGCCCGGCCTAGAACTCAGCTTGCTGTCTGGACGTGCCTGCACACGGATGGGTCTCAGTGTGGCATTCACAGGTGAGGATGCCACTGTCTCCGTTTGCGCCACTGCTGAAGTGGTGCTCCGTGGTAAGGCAGTAGGGGATTTGTACCACGTCTCCAGCTGCCCCACGTCGACCACCATCACTGCATCTCCTACTGCACGAGTGTTCGTGACGGGCACACTGTCGCCTGAGCATCAGCGTCTACTACATGGACGCTTGTGTCACATCCACTTGGATGCCGTAGATCGTCTGATTCGCACCCAACCTGCACTCGGTCTTGACGTAGCGTCTTTCGAGATGCCGCCCAAGACCGATTGCCTGCAATGCGCGCAAGACAAAATGCACCGTGCAACATACCCTCTGTCCGACTCACGGGCTCGCAAGCCCCTCGAGCTGGTTCACTCTGATCTCCTGGGACCCCTCCCCGTAGATTTCCAGGATGACAGAGGGCGTTACGTTCTGACAATCACGGATGACTTCACCCGCATGCGGTGGGTCTTCAGTCTGCGCTTGAAAAGTGATGCTGCGCTTGCTGTGCGCACATGGCTTGTCATGGCCGAACGTCAGTCCGGCCATACCCTCCAGAACTTCCGCTCTGATTGGGGCGGTGAATACATGGGGGATCTTGACCGCTACTTCTCCGAAGTGGGAGTGTTTCACAACCTCTCTGTCCCAGCCACACCACAGCAGAATGGTGTGTCTGAGCGGTGGAACCGCACCATGGAGGATGCGGTTCGCTCCATGCNTGGTTCACACCAGAACAACAAGGATCCAAATTCTCCCCTAGAGGTCGCGTCTGCGCGTTCGTCGGCGTGGCTTCACGCTCCAAGGCCTGGCGGTTTTGGGACCCCAGTCGGCGTCGCATTGTCGAGTCTCGAGACGCTCTATTCTCCGAGCGTCTCTCCTTCAGAGATCTGCCCGCCGGGGGCACCCCTCAATCGCATTCCCCTGGGTGTGGTACGTTTCCACGCGCAGGGGAGGGTGGGCTGCCTAATGACGCCGTCCCGGTCAGCCTGGGCGCTACTGGTCCGTCCCACCCCCAAGATGACTTGCCAGTGTCGTCCACGCCGCCTGTCCCACCAGCACCCACTGTCCCGCCAGCATCCCCTACATTACAGGAGTCTGTGTCACCTGTCGCGTCCCCAGTGCTTCCCGTGTCCCTTGCACTTGCGTCACCAGCAAAGTCACTGGTGTCACTTGCGTCGCCTGCACCACCTGTGCAGTCTACGTCACCAGTTGCATCGCCTGCATTGTCCTCACCCTCCGTCTGCCCAGGTGACACACCAACATCACCTGGCACATCGCCAGTCGTGTCCGTGTCTGACGAGTGTCCACCACCTGCCCTAGCTGTACCATCACCAGAGCCATACCAGCGAGGTGAGGGTGGACGCCTCCGACCGCGTCTTGCTCGTAGTGTGCGTAGCGGGGATCCCGGCATGAGGGCCTTGGGCCTCAGTGCGCAGGGGCTCACTGAAGTCCACCCAGACTACGATACAGGCCTCGCTCTGCTTGCTCACGAGCGTCAACTTGCGGTGGACTCTGCAGANATCACCGTTGGCCCTCCGTCTTCGGCCTATGTCTTGGCCACGCGCGGTGGAGATGCCGCGGCCCCAGACCCTAGTGTGGTGGGAGTGACACCAGACCCCAGCACACTGCGTCAGGCTCTGGCTGGACCCGATGCAGCACTCTGGCGCGCAGCATGCGAGGCTGAGCTGGCGGCTATCAAGGAACATGGGGTTTACGACCTCGTAGACCTGCCGCCTGGACGAAAGGCCGTTTAGGCCAAGTAGGTTTTGCGGAAAAAGCTGAAACCGGACAACACAGTTGATCGCTACAAAGCACGGCTGACAGCGAAGGGATTCTCTCAGGTCGAAGGGATCGACTTCACCGAGACTTTTGCACCAGTTGGACGCACGACCACGGCCTTGGGTCTGCTGTCCCAGGTGGCCCAGCACGACTGGGAACTCCACCAAATGGACGTCAACAACGCGTTCCTACATGGAAAATTGGAGGAAGAGATCTACATGGTCCAGCCCCCAGGGTTCGAGGACGGCAGTGGTCGTGTGTACCGGCTGCGGAAAGCGCTGTACGGCCTGAAGCAGTCGCCTCGATGTTGGAACAAGGAGATCACTGGCACGCTCCTACGAGCGGGCTATGTCCAGAGCGCGGCGGACCCATCGCTGTTCTTGTCCCAGGCCACTGCGCCCTTTTCGGCCATCCTCGTCTACGTCGATGATCTCCTGATCGCCTCGCCTGACCTGAAGGTTGTCGACGCGGCCAAGGGCGTGCTGCAATCGACATACAAAATGAAAGACCTGGGAGAGGCCGAAGTGTTTCTGGGCATGCAGATTGTCCGTGATCGCGCTCGTCGGACGCTCCTGATCCATCAGGAGCGATACGCCCTCACTCTGGGGGAGCGTTTTACCGAGCTGCTCAGCGGCGTGCGCACGACGTCCACCCCGATCACCCCAGACGGACAGGACGCCCTGAAGGTCGATGATCCAGCAAAGCTGGGAGAACTGGTCGACGTAACCCTGTACTTGCGGGTTATTGGCTCGCTCATGTATCTGGCCACGACGACACGGCCAGACATCGCCTTCACGGTCAACTTGCTCGCACAGTTCTCACAAGCGCCGCGTAGACGGGTCCTTGAGGCCGCAATCCGGTGCGTGCGGTACGTCGTTTCCACCGCTTTCATGGGACTTAACTACCGAGGGCAGGCCTCGGTGGTTCTCGACGGATACACAGACAGTGACTGGGCGTGGAGTCCGGACGGCAAGAGTCGCACCGGATACATCTTCCTCATTGGGGGTACAGCTGTCTCATGGCGCAGTGGTAAGCAGGGCTGCATCGCTCGCAGCACTGCAGAAGCAGAGTATGTGGCTCTGGGCGCTGGCGCGACCGAGAGTGTGTAGTTGGTGCGTCTGTTGCGTGAGCTAGGTCAGTTCATGCCCCCCGTTGTGCTTCGGTGTGACAATCAGAGCGCAAAGTCCATCACAGAAAATTCCGGCGTGTTCCATGCACGCACGAAGCACATTAATGTCGAGTACCACTACGTCCGGAACCTGGTGGATCGTGGTGAGATTCAGGTCATGTGGGTCGGCACTGACTCGCAGCGTGCTGACTTTCTAACAAAGGCCATCAGCCGTACGAAGTTTATAGCGGCTGCTCGTTCTGTGGGATTGCACCCTGCCTGTACTGTGGACTGACCTCTGCCCTTGAGCTGCATTCAGTGTCGCTTCCTGTCGTTGCTCTTGTGCTGCAGTTCGCGCCAGTGCTGTTACGTGTGTGGACCTGTTCGCCGTGTGGTCATGGGGGACTGATGTTGTGTACTCAGTGTGACCTCTCGGCTCACGTTCTTTGCCGTGCAGACTCCTGATGAGGCGGCGGGCACAGAAGACTGGGGGAGCAGATGCGAGGTCGGCGGCTGGCGGACAGTTGTGTTCAGCCGCCGGGTGCACTTGCGCCACCACTACACTTGCTCATACACTGTCCCTGTTAAAGCTAGTCTTGTGTATATTTGTGTTTGACTTGCAGTGGCTCGGTGACCTATCTTGGTCCTACCGGTGAACTTGTGTTACTTCAGACAGGCATAGATTAGGTCCAAACTCAGGTTGTGCGTATGTAGGACACAACGACAGTTGTGCCTTGTTGTTTTGGGTGAGGGCCGACAAGCTCCTTCTCGTCGGCTCTCTTAACGAGCTCCACCCCGTAGGATCTACTCTCACTCTTTGCGCTCTCACACTCTCCACCCTCATCCGTTCTGACTGCCGTCAGTCTCATTCAAACCACACTGTTGAGCTTCACGTGGACGCATGAGGGAAGAGGGGTACGGCATTACCTATATGAGCGTAATGTGCATTAAGCTGAACCCCAAAATGCACACTACAAATGGAAAAGCAAGGACTTCATGATCATACAAGACTACTGGTTGTTCCCAAGGAGTTAATGCCTAATACGAGAACTTCTGCCCAAATGAAAATCTCCCTCAACCTGCATGCATGCCATGCACAAGTCTTTGCAACTCTACGTCATGGGCAAACAGAACACATTCTTCATCAACAAACGAGGTTAACAACACTCGCCGTCCTGAAACTTGGAGCATGATCACCATGATAGTCATAGTTCATGTAAATTCAAGGCCATGAATGTTAATGACAGCTCGTTTTCCTTCAAATCTATGTTGCACGTAAGCTACTGTCAACCTTGTGCTGTCTTCACATCCTCACGATACATGGGGTCTGACCTCTGTCCTCCACGTGGAATATGTCGAAGGGGAAAATCTTACTGACAATGGCATGCAAGCCCATATGTACAACTATGCTACCCTTTTACTAGACAACTTCTCCCTTTCAGTGCAAACGCTGGCTAGCACTCTAAGATCCTCCAGTCTTGGACAGCGGCTCGATGTGCCAAATCTGGTTTGGTCCANACTTGCAGTGGCTCGGTGACCTATCTTGGTCCTACCGGTGAACTTGTGTTACTTCAGACAGGCATAGATTAGGTCCAAACTCAGGTTGTGCGTATGTAGGACACAACGGCAGTTGTGCCTTGTTGTTTTGGGTGAGGGCCGACGAGCTCCTTCTCGTCGGCCGACGGGTGGGCTCGCTTAACGAGCTCCACCCCGTAGGATCTACTCTCACTCTTTGCGCTCTCACACTCTCCACCCTCATCCGTTCTGACCGCCGTCAGTCTCATTGAAACCACACTGTTGAGCTTCACGAGGACGCATGAGGGAAGAGGGGTACGGCATTACCTATATGAGCGTAATGTGCATTAAGCTGAACCCCAAAATGCACACTACAAATGGAAAAGCAAGGACTTCATGATCATACAAGACTACTGGTTGTTCCCAAGGAGTTAATGCCTAATACGACAACTTCTGCCCAAATGAAAATCTCCCTCAACCTGCATGCATGCCATGCACAAGTCTTTGCAACTCTATGTCATGGGCAAACAGAACACATTCTTCATCAACAAACGAGGTTAACAACACTCGCCGTCCTGAAACTTGGAGCATGATCACCATGATAGTCATAGTTCATGTAAATTCAAGGCCATGAATGTTAATGACAGCTCGTTTTCCTTCAAATCTATGTTGCACGTAAGCTACTGTCAACCACCTTGTGCTGTCTTCACATCCTCATGATACATGGGGTCTGACCTCTGTCCTCCACGTGGAATATGTCGAAGGGGAAAATCTTACTGACAATGGCATGCAAGCCCATATGTACAACTATGCTACCCTTTTACTAGACAACTTCTCCCTTTCAGTGCAAACGCTGGCTAGCACTCTAAGATCCTCCAGTCTTGGACAGCGGCTCGATGTGCCAAATCTGGTTTGGTCCAGCCCAGAAGTCCCACTGGCCAAAGAACTTGCCATCTATCAGGTCAAGCGCCTTCTTTGAATGCCTGGCGCGCAGGAAGTAACCCAGTGATCCGTTTCCCACCTCCCACTGTTGGTTTTCTCCACCGTTTGGGGTCCACAAGCCAAGAGGGGCCCCATTCGCTTTGCTCCGATTCAAAACGTCAAGAACCTTACCTGAGGCAACATGGCGGATAGTGGAGTACTGGTTCGACAGGTTTGAGATCAGCTTCCACTCAACGGCCGCAGCATTCTGGACGGGATTTTCGCTTGTCGCGTACAGAACGTATTCACCTTTACTGTCGGGCTCTGCGGCAAGGTAGAGGCCGTCGCAGGCCCTGCAAATGGCGACGCTCTGATTGTCTGGGAAAAATCCGGGGTCGTACGCAAGGACCCACTCTTTGTCGGCCAAACGAAGACGCTTTAGAACCATCGGAGAGATGACTCAAGAGGAGGGAGCAAAATGAACCTCTGGATCGGAGTCTTCTGCTAGGACGTATGTCACGCTGGTGCCTGAAGTGGTAACTTGTGTTGAGCGGAGATGCACAAGGCTGTAGAGGAAGGAAGGGCGATCTTGCGCGCCGTAGGAGAGTAACCCGAGTGCTGGACCACCGACTTGCCGGCAGGCTTGCCAAGGCCATATGAACTTGCCTCGACAATCTTGCCTGCATGAGACTCGGCAAGCTCCTGGAGGCCGTCGAGAGCGGTACCTTTGCCGCGATACAAATGCTCATACGAGACATTCAGATGCAATCCAGATAATTGCGTCGGTCAAGAAACATCGAGGCGTCCAGAAAAGTGTGATGTTTAACAGCCAAACTCGCCACAAAACGAAAACGTACATGAAATGGATAAAACATATAGCTCGTCCAAAACAGACGACAGCCAGTTGCCCATCAACGCGTCGTCCGTACTTCCCACATGCTCAGACTCCCAACCACGAATGGCACATCCAAAACTCTTCAGGAATCGGTTCCCATACATTCGCTAAAACAGGTCATGTCACCGATGACTCAACATAGCAACTTTAAACAACGCACATTGATGACGTCCTCGTTGACCCGGGTCAACCCCGGGCCGACATGTCGACTCCCGATTGCCGACTTGCCGACGAAATAACCACGAGGATTCGAGCATAGAAAACTCAGGTTTATCAAATGGGAAATGTTCATTCACTGACAGAATATTAAACTCCATTACATGCACGACCACACTCGCAACTGAACAACAATTACAGCCAACTGATGTTATCCTATCCATCATTAAGAAATGCTATAATTATGCTTTTCCACATTAATCGTATAGCTGGGAAAAATCATAAATTTACATTCAAAGCCAAGTTGAACATCTATAGTCAAGTTCCATTACCTTAGTAATATAATGCTAACATGAAATGAAGTGAACATTACCTTGTTGATATTAAAAAATCACATAATTTTTTAAAATTTTGGCCAATTTAGGAAATCTATGCTGGTTAGGAGAAACCAATCACATAATTTACATAAGCATGAATGTGAAAATTCCATGATAAATTTTTACTCTCACAAACTTAACCAAATCTGTCGATCAATGCTAAACATGGCTGTGAATTAAGAATTAAAAAATTTATTTGAAAATAAAAGCAAATTTAAATTAAAATAAAATCTATCATATATTACCTCCTTTTTGGTACGTTAGTACCAAGAAGGAGGAAAGAATTAGGCTATACAAATAAGGCAATTTCAAACAAGGCCATAAAGATAGGGGATATTAAGAGATAAGCTTTACACAAAACTTGCCCTTATCGAAATTCACACACTCAAACTTCAACTCCACTCGGTTATTGAATGATAGGGTAAGATGAAGCTTGGTATTCTTAACCCTTACATGACCACAAAATTTTGCCTCCTCCCATCCCACCATTGGCAATCCATACCATGTGATGATACTCTAAAATCCATAAGAAAAATAAGTAGATAACTTCATTTCAGAAGGAAAAACATGATTTTAGACCAAAATTTCATCATTGGAAGAGCTCACCCACATATGGTATAAATGAAATTCACTTCATGATATTTCAAGATAATATAAAATTCACTACTCAATGAGTATTTCTTTCTTAAGATTGTTTTATGTGGCTCCATCTACATTGAAACAACTCAAGGGTTTGATTTGTGGTGTTATTGTCCAGTTATAGCAACACTGATCTTGTTCAAATTCATGATGAATTCACATGGTAGCTTGATCCTCCCTTATGTCTAATTAAATCCTTGATGTACACGAGTCCCTAAAACTCATGACTGGGCATTTCTGTTCTTGCATTCATGACCCTCACACGACGACATCAAGATTTTTACGCTGTTTAGTCAAGGAAATTTTAGCCAATGGCCCCAACCTCCATTGTCCACTTCCAAAAGTTTTAGACAACTTCAACAACTTTCAAGAACGGTCGACTAA
>SZWC01018076.1:47239-58070 GCA_023375785.1 Penium margaritaceum | reverse complement strand
CTCCCCCCCCCTCCTTTCCCCCCCTCTGTCTCTTTCTGTTTTTTTTCTCAAGTCTCTTGGGATGGAAGTGACGTCCGTCGTAGGTGAAGGGTCGGGAGCACCCCTTCTCTCCCCTCTCCTACCGCCAGGGGAACTTTGCCTGTGCCGACTCGCCGAAGCTTGGATCCGGGCAGAGGTCGAGCACTCTGGACTGAGTCGCACGGTTTTGGTTCAGTGGGACTGTGGCACTATCACCGACATGTTCTCACCGTGCCACCTGCAGCCGCACGAAATCGCTTGAATCTCCGGAAGTGTCGTGCAGCAGTTTTGTCGCACCCGCTTCATCACCTGCCACTGCGACCCCTAGACGTCGAACGAAGCCACACAGACCTCGGGTGCCTGTGGCAATGAGGACGGGTTTTGTTTCGATTCGTGTTTTGATTCGTTTTGTTACTTTGGGGTCATCCCCTCTTCTCTCTCCCCTCTCCGTTTTTCCTTTTCTTCCTCCCTCTTTCTCCTTGTTTCGCTGTCCTGTGGTTGCCTCTCGTGTTGTTTCTGTGTGTTCTACTCTAACCCATGCAGCAACTTCCGCTCGGCCAAGCAGCCCATCCACTTCATCAACTGCCACGAGTACCCAGGCTCGGAGGGAAGCTCACCCTCCCTTTCCTTGACACCTCCTCAGTCGACCACCCCGACAGCAAAGGGTGAGATGGAGGAGGAGGGAGCGGAAGCCGTAGCGGAAGAGCCGGGTGGGACAAAACAGGAGGGAGAAGAGGAGGAAAATGCGGTTGTGGTTGAAGAAGAGGTAGAGGTGGCAGAGGAGGAAGAGGGGCTTCCAGAGGCAGCAGACGTGTTGGATGAGATGGCGGACGGAGGCGGAGGAGGAGGAGAGGATGTGTATGTGGATCCTGAAGTGGAGGCTATCGAGGAGGCCCTCAACACGCTCTAGCTACGCCTTGTTGCATTGGCTCTCCCTCTCAGGCTCATCCTGCTGCTCCTGCTGCTGCTGCTGCTGCTGCTGCTGTTATTGCTGCTGGCTCTGTTTCTGCTGGTGTCGCTGCTGCTTCTGCTGCTGCTGGTAATGTAGCCATCCATAAACAAGAGTTTGCTGACTGATGCTAACTGAAAGAGAGCAGGCGTTGGGATTTGTGTACAGACTACACAGTCGTCTTCGTGAGTGTGCTTTCAGTTTGAGTGGGATCAAGGCGATGACATGAAGTTCCATGTCGCTTTTTGAACGTGCACGATTTCCGACATTGGTGTGCTTTCGAACCGACAGTAACCTTTTGTATGGCCATGCCTGATAACAGGGTCCGACGATAGCCACCCACCTGCGCCAAAGATCGAGGCAGCTGGCCGGTTTGTAAAACATGAGGCAAGTGACACTGAGGTTGGGCGAAGCTAGCCTCAAGGAGGTCACCTGAGGCGTTATAGCCTTGCTGCAACAGATGTGGTGACACAATCTGGTTGTCCGACGCACTACCAGGTCAGCATTTACAAAGGATAGCGAGGGTTAGGCTAAACCGACAAGAAGGGTCTCATAAGCTTCAATAGCTTGGCATCTGGTTGGGTATGACAATACATGAGCACAACATGAATGCATGTTGGAGTATAACATAGATCTGTGCTGCAGTGGATCCCCAGTGGCTCGCGCGAGAACGATTCTTTTGCCAAAATCAGGTGAGAAACCACTGTCTTGGGCGCAACTTGCAATGCATCCGAACGATACACCGTTTGAACCTAAAGATGTAGATTTTCAAGCCTGGACGATTGGATTGGTGACACGAATACCTAGCATCAATCCTAAAATGCATAATGTATAACATGCAAATCGAGCCCAAGGCCAGTTCACCGAGAAAGTCCTTTAGGCTGAAAAAGAAAATGCAATAACCCTCTCATTTGTTGCCTGTGTTTGAGCAGATACTGTGTGTGTTACAACGAAAGAGACGACACTAAACTAGGCTGAGAGACAGCAAAGATATGCTTGAAAACCCCAAGAGTTCAGTGAGAACAAACAAACAAGTATAGACACATAATCTCATCAACGTGTGCGCAACTAAGCGCACAAGTGCAGACAACTGGTTAGATAATTAGATTAACCCAATTGCAAGCTCCAAAACAACAGCAAAGGAGAACTCGATAGGCGAATGGGCTCCTTGGTTGTCCGAAAGACAAACCGAAAAAAGCGAAAGGAGCACAAACACAAACTCTACGCAATACCTCGGAAGGTGGTCACCGAGAATGTTGGTTTTTGCGCATCCTCATTGTGCTCTGTGTTGGTTTTTGCGCATCTCTCATTGTGCTCTGTTGTGTCCTCCCGGCTTGTGTACACTGGCGTGTAGATGAATGACGACGAGACTCGACGCTGATGGAGTGTCGTCCGGTGGAGCCGACGAAGGCTGAGGTCTACTCGCAGTTCGTTGGAGCCTCCTCTCTTCGGCGACGTGCTCAGCTCCATCGGCAGGCCTCCTTGGCGGTCGTACTGCAGGCGGTCACTGTCACCGCAGTTGCTGTCTGCATGCGTCCAGCGCGTCCCATCGCGTCTGCATTGCCATGCTCTGCCTAGGATCCTTGTTGCATGGTGCATGGCCCTGTTCGGCATCATGGACCATCGTAGGCACTGCCTCGGTTCGGGCAGCCATAACTCCTTGCTACTGTTTTTCTAGCTGTTTCTGACGGCACGACTGCGTTTGCAGCGTTGGTATTATGGTATGGTCCAGTTTTCAAGCAAAACAGACGACGCCCGGGTTTTGGGCTGTCGGCTCTCTGGTAGGGCTCACCGTGAAAACCTGCATGCCAGAAAACAGGTATACTTCCTTATTGGCTGGTTAGTTGAGTAACAAGCTCTATAGAGCTAGGGGGGGAAGGGGGGGGGGGCTATAACTTGGAGGGGTCTCCCATTGTTGATCATTCTTCATTCCTAACCGGTTACTTTCAGTTTTCAGCTGCTTTCTGGCGCTAACTCTGGTGCGCGCGTTTCTGAGTAACAAACCTAGAGCTTCCAGACTTGGACTCCAGAGCAGCAGAAAAAGGGGGCGGCTAACTTAAGCAACGAGCGTGGAAGCCTGCACACTGCATCAACAACGCTGCTGCCCCAACCTGCTGCCTAGGTTTTCCTTGTTGGCATCAGAGCCAGAGCGTAGCAGCAGTAGCAGAAGATTGGTGAACAGGTGCCAGACAACGCCGGCGGACCCCCATACACGCCTCCGCAGGGGAGCATTGACCCGCCTGGTGGCGGCGTCAGAATTTTTCCCACGGCCACTCGGCCAGGGGAAATGCTGTCAAAATTTCTTGGCAGCACTGACCCCCACTCGTGATGCGAGGAGGTGAGCGGCAGGCATCGTCCGACATCTGCGGGCGACGATGCACGCTGCAACGTCACCCAGGTGCACTAACTGGCACTAGCACGTAGCAGCAGCAACCTGCAGCAGCGGCAGCCGCTGGCAATGGCAGCGAGCAGCGGCAACAGTAGCCAGCAGTAGCTGCGTGCAGCAGAAGCAGTAGGCAGAAGCAGTAGCTCATAGCAGCCCGCAGCAGCAGCAGCAGCTCGCAGCAGCAGCAGCAGCAGCAGCCTGCAGCAGTAGCCCGCAGCGGCAGCAAGCAACAGCCGCAGCACGCAGCAGCTGCAACAGCGTGTAGCAGCAGTAGCGAGCTGCAGCAGCTGTAGCAGCGAGCTGCAGTAGCAGCCAGCCGCGCATCAAGAGCAGTGAGCAGCGGCTGGCTGCAGCCAGCCGCGGCTGCTGCTGCTCGCTGCTCGTAGCGAGCGAGCAGTAAGCAGTAGCCCGCCGTTGCCAGCGAGCAGCAGCTCGCTACTGCCAAGCGAGCAGCAGCACGCTGCTTGTAGTAGACGGCGGGTTGCTGCCCGTTGTGACAGGAAAAAAAAGAGAGAAAAAAACGAAAAAAAAAACGAAACCTAAGAAAATCCCCCGCTATCGTAGCTCGCTGCAGCAGCCCGCAGCAACAGCAAGCAGCAGCTGCAGCACACAGCAGCTGCAACAGCGTGCAGTAGCAGCAGCGAGCTGCAGCAGTGCACAGCAGCAGCAGCGAGCTACAGCAGCCACAACAGCCACAACAGCTCACAACAGCAGCTGCAGCTACAACTGCAGTAGCAACAATAGTAGTAGTAGCTGCAGCAGTAGCAGCAACAGCAGCAGCAGCAACAACAGTAGTAGCAGCAGCGCCTGTAGCAGCAACAACAGCAGCAGCAGCAGCGGCGGCCCCAACAACCGCCGTTACTGACGTCAGCACCCCTCTGCTGACGTCACTGCTAACGTAACTGCTGACATCATCAACAACAACAAAGAAAAAGGGAAAACGGAGGCGAAGAAAGGAAAGGGCGAAGACGAAAGGGGTGGGTAGCATCCCCACCGTCCCAAGCCACTGCTGATATAAGCAACACAAAGACAAAAAAAAACAAGGGACACCAAACCGTGGCGGGTAGCCCAGGTGAGGAGGGGTCCTCCTCTGTTGGGGGGACCCCTACCCCCCCTTTTCTGCAACGACTGCAGCAACAGCAGCAGCCGCCACCGCCGCCGCAGCTGCAGTAGCAACAACTGTAGCAGCAGCACCAGCACCAGCACCAGCCCACTGGTGTCGTTGGCGGCAACCCTGATCCCCTCGTCGCTCTTCAGCAACAGCTCGCCGCCTTGACGCAGCAGCTGGCAGCGCTGCAGCCAGTAGCCTCCCAGACTGCCACCAGTGTGCCGCTGCCATTCGTCCCTCCAGGGCACGCCAGCCCAGCTGTGTCTGCTGCCACATACTACCTGGCACAACAGCAGACTCAGCGCCAGCGGTAGACAGTGACCTCCGTCCTTGGCCCCACTCTGGGCACCGGCCGCAGGCAGAAGGACTTTGAGACGCCGCCGCCGCCGCCGCTTCAGGCCGGCGAGCAGTTCCGGAGCTTGGAACTTAGCTTCCGGATCTGGGCGCAAGGTGAGGGCCTGTGGGCATACTACACCCTCCCTTACGAATCCACCCAAGCCGACCAGCTGTATGACGCTGGTCGCGCCGTTCGTGCCCTCGTCCCAGTCGCCCCTCCAGCTTACCGCCTGGCCCTAGAACCTTTCCTCAGTGACTTCACCTTTGGCGACATCCCAGACCCTACAGCCGCATGGCACGTCCTCACCAGGCCCCATCACCTGTCCAGCGACGCTGAGATCAGCCGTCTGCTCCGGGAATTTAACTCCCTGCACATGGGGAAGACCGAGACAGTCACTACCTACTGGCACCGGGCTGAGGACATCCTTCGTTGTCTCGGCAAATCTGCTCCACCTCCTCTGTCCGTGCTCCTTACCATCAAGCGCGGCGCCACGAGCGCGTACGCGGAGGTCTTCGTGCACTACCCCCAAGACGTCCTCTCCACCATGGCGGCCCAGGGCACCCTTATGCCCTGGGCATACGAGCTCTTCCTCCGCATTGAGGAAGCTTGCCAGGAGTCCAAGCTCCATCGCACAGAGGCTCTTGCATCACTTGCCATCGCCTCCCCTACCGTTGCCTCTGTGGCCGTCGCCTCTCCCACCGCAGCTACCTCATGGCCTTTGAGGAAGAAGAAGAAAAACCGGAACAAGAAAGGCAAGGGTCCACCACAAGAGCAGCGGCAGCAGTCGTCGACCGGGTCCAGCAGTGGTGGCTCGGTCTGCCGCAACTGTGGCCAGCCCAGGCACGGGTGGTACACGTGCCCTCTCCCGACGAACGAGGCGCGCGTCATCGCCACGATGCGTCGCCAGCAGGAGCGCCGTCTCGCCTTGGCCACCGTCGCTGCTGCTAGCCCTGACACTCCGACCTCGTCCAGCAGCTCTGCCGCTCCGACAGCTCCGCCTGTTTTAGACACCCGCGCCACAACAAAACTACCCGCAACAGTACTTCCCACAGTCGTCAGCGCCTCCGCGTCCTTCGCCGGCTTAGTCCTCCTAGTACCCGGGCTCCAACGCCGCCGTCACTCCGCACTCCATCTACACTCCCGAGCCGTCCTCCCGTGAGCGTCACCTAGAGCAGTTCATCGCGCTCCAGCTTGGCCTGCCTCGCCCTCCTCCCCAAGGAAGTGCGAGTTGCGTCACCTCCTGCCCTCTTGCCCAGCCCTGCATGACTAAGACTGAGTTGCGGTTGTGTCCCATTTCTTCGTCTGTCTCGTCGTCTCCGGTGGTCTCCTCCACCCCCCTCCTTGACGACATTGCGTGGCTTGACGATTGGCAGTCTCGTTTCGCGCCTCCTTCCACCGCGTCCGCGTCCCTTGCTTGCTGCCATGTGACCGTTAACGATCTGGCGACCCTTGTCCAGGACCCTGCTGACACCTGGATCATTGAATCCGGGGCCACGCATCACATGACGGCCTCTCGTGAGGCCTTCAATATGCTCGGTCCTGTGGGCGATTTCTCCAGTATCCGCACGGGTTCCGGACAAGTGTTGCCTGTCCGTGGTGTCGGCGTCGTTCGTTTCCTTGGTCCTGTCGGTGACGTCTTTTTGACCGATGTTGTCTTCGTCCTTGGTCTCGAGCTCAGCCTCCTGTCCGTGACTGCCCTTGATCGCATGAGCATGGACGTTGTGCACTCGCGTGGTGTCGGCACTGTGTCGTCCGTCTGGTCTTGTCGTACTGCACGCCATCGCCCGTGGCAACATGTGGCATGTTCCTTGCTTCTCCTCTTCTCTTCTTGTCTCCTCCCCGTCGGCCGCCACAGGCCATGTGTTCGTCACCAGTGCGCTTTCTCCTCAGCACACCCGCCTCTTGCACTCCCGCCTTTGCCACGTCCACTCTGCCGCCGTAGAGAGCATGCACCCAGCCAGCCAAAGGCCTTGACCCGGAGACTTTCCCTCTCCCGTGCCCCACTGAGTGCATTGACTACGCTCAGGGGAAGATGCACCGATCCACCTACCCCTTGTCTTTCTCCCGTGCGTCCGCCCCTCTCAACCTTGTCCACTCGGACGCCATGGGCCCTCTCCCCACCGAGTCCGTCGGTGAGCATGGCCGCTATGTCCTCACCCTTATGGACGACTATTCTCGCTACCGCTGGGTCTTCTGCCACCGGCAGAAAAGCGATGTCGCCCGAGCCATTCAGGACTGGCTTGTCCTCGCGGAGTGTGAGTGTGGCCGCTCTCTTCGCTTCTTTCGCTTCGATCGTGGCGGAGAGTACATGGGTGAAGCCACGAACCTTCTCGCCTCCCGCGGGATCCACCATGAGACGTCTGCGCCCTACACACCCGCCCAGAACGGCGTCTCCAGAACGGTGGAACCGTACCATGGCCGACGCCGTTCTGACCATGCGAGTTGAGTCCGGTCTCTCCGATGGCTTCTATTTTGAAGCCATGGCCTACATGACCTGGGTCTTGAACCGGATTCCCCACGATCCCCTTCCCCGCCAGTCCACGCCATACTAGCACTGGTGAGGTCGGCGCGCTGACCTCCGCCCGACTCGCGTCTGGGGCTGCGTGGCCATTGTGTGGCTACCCGCCCCACAGCAGGGCTTCAAGCTCGGCCCCCGCGGACGCCCCTGCACCTTCCTCGGTGTGTATTGTCAGTCTAAGGCCTTGCGCTTATGGGACCCATCCCAACACTGCATCGTCGAGTACCGCGATGCCCTCTTCTTCGAGGACCTGTTTCCCCGCGACCTCATCCACTCCGGCTCGTCCGTGTCCCTCCCGTTGCATGGGGGAGTGGTGAGTCCGTCCTCCGTCCTGTTCCTTCCGGGTGACACATCACTTCGTCCCTCTGAGCCGGTAGCCCCTGTCGCGTCCTCTAGCCCCCCCAAGCCAACAGTTCCATTCGCGTCCGCTGGCCCCTTCGGGCCAGCTGTCCCATTCGCGTCCGCTGGCCCCTCCGAGCCATCTGCCCCTGTCGTGTTCGCTGGCCCCTCCGGACCACGTGCCCCAGTCGCGTCCACTGGCCCCTCTGGGCCTGCAGCTCCTGTCGCGTCCGCTGGCCCCTCCGAGTCAGCTGCCCCCGTCGTGTCCGCTTGCCCCTCCGGACTAGCTGCCCAAGTCGCGTCCACCGGTCCCTCTAGGCCTGCAGCTCCTGTCGCGTCCGCTAGCCCCTCTAAACCAGCAACCCCAATCGCGTCCGCTGGCACCTCCGGGCCGACAGCCCTAGTCACATCTGCTGGCCCCTCCAGCCCAGCAGCTCCTGTCACATCCGCTGGCCCCTCTGGGCCAGCAGCCCCAGTCGCGTCCGCTCGCTCCCCCGGGCCAATAGCCCCGTCCGCCTCCGTTGGCCCGTCAAACTCAGTGCCATCTCTTGCTCGACCGCGCTACACACGCGGCGTAGGCGGAAACCTCCAACCTCGACCGACAGTGAGCGCGCAGCTCGTCGCACCGCGTCCTCTGGCACCTCGACCCCCTGTGGCTCCACGTGTCTCCTCCACTCCCACGGTCGTGAGTGGGGACACTGGCACGAAGGCTCTCGGCCTGACCACTTCGGCCATCATCGCAGACCTTCACCCAGGCTGTGCATTGGGCTACGCCATGCTTCATCACGAGCATCGGCATGCTGTCGTGGCTGCATTCGCCCGCATCCCACCTAGAGCTCGTGATGCACACGCCCTCTCAGTCTGGTCCACAGCACGCCCGGAGGACCTAGCCACCCTTCGTGAGGCTCGAGCCTCTGCTGAGGCTGCACATTGGGATGCTGCCTGCGCCGAGGAGCTCGCTGCCATCCGGCAGCACCACATGTATGACCTCGTTGACCTCCCTCCAGGTCGGAAGGCCATTGGTGCCAAGTGGGTCTTTCTGCGCAAGTTGAAGCCTGACGGGTCCTTGGACAAGTACGAGGCCTGCCTCACAGCAAAGGGGTTTGCTCAGGTCCTTGGGGTCGATTACAACCAAATCTTCACCCCAGTCAGCCGGTTCTCCACAAGCCGGGCGCTCTTCAGCCTGGTTGCCCAGCACGGGTGGGAGGTGCATCAGATGGACGTGAGCAACGCATTCCTCCATGGCTCACAGGAAGGTGAGGAGCTCTACATGGTGCAACCCCCAAGCTTCGACGACGGCACTGGGAGAGTTTGGCGGCTGCGGAAGGCCCTCTATGGCCTGAAGCAGTCGCCTCAGTGCTGGAACCAGGAGATCAGTAGTACACTTCTCCGTGGCGGCCTCCAACGCAACACCGCTGACTCTGCACTATTCCTCAGCCCGCGAGGCCAGACTTTCACCGCAGTTCTGGTCTACGTCGACGATCTCCTCATTGCGTCGCTAGACGCGGCCGCCATCCAGCGGGTCAAGGTCTTGCTGCACGCCGCCTACCAGATGAAGGATCTCGGGTCTGCCCGAGTCTTCCTGGGCATGGAGCTCGAGCATGATCGCTCCCCGGGCATCCTGCACGTCCACCAGGCTGCCTATGTGCAAACCTTGTCCACTCGCTTCGCCGAGGACCTGCCCCTCGTACCTAGTGCATCTTCACCCATGTCACCCGATGGCCAGGTGAAGCTAAAGAGTCTTGACCCAGCTGTTGTGGGAGAGCCAGTTGATGTGACCACGTATCTGCGGGTCATCGGGTCACTGATGTCCTTGGCGACGACGACGCGTCCAGACATCGCGTTTGTCGTCAACTTCCTGGCCCAGTTCTCTCAGAATCCGCGTCACCTCCACTTCGAGGCCGCGATCCGAGTGCTGCGCTATGTCGTCTCGACCCCTCGGCGAGGTCTCATGTTCTGCCGCCAGCCGTGCGTCGTCGTAGTGGGCTACACCAACAGTGACTGGGCCGGTAGTCCAGACGGTAAGAGTCGCACGGGCTGGATCTTTCTGATCGGCGGCACAGCTGTGTCCTGGCGCAGTTGCAAGCAACGGTGCATTGCACGCAGCACTGCTAAGGCTGAGTACGTGGCCCTTGGCTCAGGCGCGTGTGAGAGTGTGTGGTTGCGTCGTCTGTTGTTCGAGTTGCGTCAGTCTGTCGCATCCATCACCTTGCATTGTGACAATGAGAGTGCCATGGCCATCGCCGACAATGACGGTGTGCATCACACACGCACAAAGCACATCAATGTTGAGTATCACTATGTGCATCCGTTGTTGCATGACGGTAGCATCAGCATTGTGTGGGTTGAGACAGCACGGCAGCTGGTTGACTTTCTAACCAAAGGCACAGAAGCGAGACTCGTTCAAGAAGGCTGTGAGTTCAGTCGACGTGCGTCCGTGAGTTTCCCTCTTCGTCTCTGTCTGCGTCTCTGCGTGCCCTGGGGGAGTGTGGATGTTGACCGTGTCTTTGCCCGCCCATGTGCACTACGCCTGTGAGTCATGGGGGAGTGTTGATTTTTGCGCATCTCTCATTGTGCGCTGCTGTGTCCTCCTGGCTTGTGCACATCGGCGTGCAGATCATTGACGGCGAGACTCGACGCTGATGGAGTCTCGTCCGGTGGAGCCGACGCACGCTGAGGTCTACTCGCAGTTCGCTGGAGCCTCCTCTATCCGACGACGTGCTCAGCTCCATCGGCAGGCCTCCTCGGCAGTCGTACTGCCGGTGGTCACTATCACTGCAGTTGCTGTTTGCATGCGTCTAGTGCGTCCCATCGCGTCTGCATCGTCATGCTCTGCCTAGGGTCCTTGTTGCATGGTGCATGGCCCTGTTCGGCATCATGGACCATCGTAGGCACTGCCTCGGTTCGGGCAGCCATAACTCCTTGCTACTCTTTTTCTAGCTGTTTCTGACCGCACGAATGCGTTCGCAGCGTTGGTATTATGGTATGGTCCAGTTTTCAGGCAAAACGGACAACGTCCCAGTTTTGGGCTGTCGGCTGTCTGGTAGGGCTCACCGTGAAAACCTGCCTGCCAGAGAATAGGTATATTTCTTGATTGGCTGGTTAGTTCAGTAACAAGCTCTACAGAGCTTGGGGGGGGGGGGGGGGCTAGAACTTGGAAGGGTCTCCCATTGTTG
>SZWC01018076.1:20951-42728 GCA_023375785.1 Penium margaritaceum | reverse complement strand
TCCACTGTGCTGTCATCGATAGCATGCTTCGCACCCACCCGGCCAAGGGCCTTGACACAGACACTTTCCCTTGGCCGTGCCCCACGGAGTGCATTGATTGCGCTCATGGCAAGATGCATCAGTCCACATACCCTCAATCTTCCTCTCGTGCGTCCGCCCCGCTAGACCTGGTCCATTCCAATCTCATGGGTCCCCTCCTACCGAGTCCGTCGGCGAGCGTGGCCGATATGTCCTCACCCTGACTGACGACTACTCTCGCTACCGCTGGGTCTTCTGCCTTCAGCAGAAGAGTGATGTTGCCCGCACCATTCAGGATTGACTTGTCCTTGTGGGGAGCGAGTGTGGTCTATCTCTTTGCCGCTTTCGCTCCGATCGTGATGATGAGTACATAGGCGAGACCACGATGTTTCTTGCTTTCCACGGTGTCCACCACGAAATGTCACCGCCTTACACACCCGCTCAAAACGGCGTCTCCGAGCAGTGGAACCGCACTATGGCTAACGCCGTCCATACCATGCGGGTTAAGCCAAGTCTCTCCGATGGCGTCTCCTTTGAAGCCATGGCTTACATGATATGGGTCTGGAATCGGATTTCCCACGGGCCTCTTCCTCGCCAAACCATGCCGTACCAACACTAGTGCGGTCAGCGCGCTAACCTCCGCCCGGTTCGCGTCTCGGGCTGTGTGGCCATCGTGTGGCTACCCGCCCCGCAGCACGGCGGCAACCTCGCCCCTCGCAGTCGTCCTTGCACCTTTCTTGCTGTCTCTCATCAGTCCAAGGCCTGGCACTTCTCGGATCCGTCCCGGCACTGCATCGTCGAGACCCGTGATGCCCTCTTCTTTGAGGAGTTGTTTCCACGCGATCTTATTCGCTCTTGCTCGTCCGTGTCCCTCCCATCCCTTGGGGGAGTGGTGAGTCCGTCCTCCGTCCTGTTGCTTCCGGGTGACACATCACTTCGCCCCTGTGAGCCGGTAGTCCCACTCGTGCCCGCTGACCCCCCTGAGCCAACAGCCCCAGTTTTGCCCACTGGCCTCTCGAAGCCGGCAACCCCAATTGCGCCTGCTGGCCCCTCCGGGCGAGCAGCCCCAGTTGCTCCTACTGGCCCCTCCGGACCGGCAGTCCCTGACGTACCCGCTGGCCCCTCCGGGCCGGCAGCCCCTGTCGCGCCTGCTGGCCCCTCTGGACCGGCAAGACCAGTCGCGCCCATAGGCCCCTCCAGGCCAACAGCCCAAGTCACGCCTGTTGGACCCTCGGGGTCGGCAGCCGGAGTCACGCCCACGGGCCCCTCAAGGCCGGCATCCCCAGTCGCGTGTGTCGGCCCCTCGGGGCCGGCATCTCCAGTGGCGCCTGCTGTCCCTTTCATGCGAGCATCTCCTGTGGCGCCTGCTAGCCCCTCTCGACCAGCAGCCCCAGTCGCGTCCGTTCGTCCCTTCGTGCCAGTAGCTCCGTCCGCCTCTGTTAGCCCATCACAATCGGTGACAACTCCTACTCTACCGCACTACATGCATAGCCCTGGCAGCAACCTCCGACCGAGGCCATCAGTGAGCGGGCAGACTACCACACCGCGCCCTGTGGCGCCTCGGCCCCCTGTCGCTGCATGTGTCTCCTCCACTCCTGCGGTCATGAGTGGGGACCCTGGCACCAAGGCTCTCGGCCTGACCACTTTGGCCATCATTGTAGACCTTCAGCAATGCTCCGCACTGGGTTACGCCATGCTCCATCACGAGCATCGGTATGCCGTTATGACTGCACTTATGCGCATCCTACCTGGAGCTCGAGATGCACTCTCTCTCAGTCCGCTCCATATCACGCCCAGAGGACCCAGCCACTCTACGCAAGGCTTGAGCCTCCTCTCAGGTTGCACATTGGGATGCTGCTTGTGCCGCCGAGCTCGCTGCTATCCGGGAGCACCACGTGTATGACTTCGTTGACCTCCCTCCACGTCGGAAGGCCATCGGTGTCAAGTGGGTCTTCTAACGTAAATGGAAGCGAGACGGGTCCGGGGACAAGTATAAGGCCCGTCTCATAGCCAAGGGGATTGCTCACATCCCCGGGGTTGATTTCGACTAGATCTTTGCCCCACTTGGTCGGTTATCCACTAGGCAGAAGCACTTCAGCCTGGCTGCCCAGCATGGGTGGGAGCTGCATCAGATGGACGTGAGCAACACTTTCCTTCATGGCTCAATGGAGGGTGAGGAGCTCTACATCGTGCAACCCCCAGGCTTCGACAATGGCACTGGGAGATCCTGGCGGCCGCGAAAGGCCCTTTATGGCCTGGAGCAGTCACCTCGGTGCTGGAACCAAGAGATTAGTAGCACGCTCCTCTGCGGTGGCCTCCTGTGTACCACCGCTAACCCAGCATTGTTCGTCAACCCATAAGGCCAGACCTTTGCCGCTGTTCTGGTCTACGTCGACGATCTCCTCATTGCTTCGCCAGACATGACTGCCATCCACCGTGTCAAGGACCTGCTGCAAACCGCCTACCAGATGAAGGATCTCGGGTCTGCCCGAGTCCTATGGGGCATGGAGCTCGAGCATTATCACTCCCACGGCATCCTGCACGTCCACCAGGCTCCCTATGTACAGACCCTGTCCACTCGCTTCACCCTTGACCTGCCCCTCGTGTCGAGCGCATCTTCACCCATGTGACCTGATGGCCAGGTGAAGCTCAAGAGCCCTGACCCGGCCATTGTGGAGGAGCCAGTTGACGTAACCACGTATCTGCGAGTCATCGGGACACTGATTTTCCTGGCAATGACGACGCGCCCAGACATCGCGTTTGCTGTCAACCTCCTGGCTCAGTTTTCTCAGGAGGCGTGTCACTCTCACTTCGAGGCCGTGATCCGAGTACTCCACTATGTTGTTTCGACTCCTTGGCAGGGTTTCATATTCCGCAGCCAGCCGTCTGTTTTTGCGGTGGGCTAGACCGATAGTGATTGGGTCGGTAGTCTAGACGGTAAGAGTCCAACTTGTTGGATCTTTCTGATCGGCGGCATGGATGTGTCCTGGCATAGTCGCAAGCAAGAGTGTATTGCACGTAGCACTGCCGAGGCTGACTACGTGGCCCTTGGCTCAGGTGCGTGTGAGAGTGTGTGGTTGTGTCATCTGTTGTCCGAGTTGCATCAGGTCGTCGCATCCATCACGTTGCATTGTGACAATGAGAGTGTTATGGCCATCGCCGACAATGACGGCATGCATCACACACGCACAAAGCATATCAATGTCGAGTATCACTATGTGCATTTGTTGTTGCATGACGGCAGCATCGGCATTGTGTGGGTTGAGATTGCACGGCAGCTGGCTGACTTCTTGACCAAGGCGCTGTAGGGGCGTCTGACTATTAACCGTGTCTTTGCCCGTCCATGTCCACTACGCCTGTGAGTCATGGGGAAGTGTTGGTTTTTGCGCATCCTCAGTGTGCTCTGTTGTGTCCTCCCGGCTTGTGTACATCAGCGTGTAGATGACTAACGGCGAGACTCGAAGCTGCTGGGGTGTCGTCCGGTGGAGCCGACGTACGCTTAGGCCTACTCGTAGTTCNCATTGTGTGGGTTGAGATTGCACGGCAGCTGGCTGACTTCTTGACCAAGGCGCTGTAGGGGCGTCTGACTATTAACCGTGTCTTTGCCCGTCCATGTCCACTACGCCTGTGAGTCATGGGGAAGTGTTGGTTTTTGCGCATCCTCAGTGTGCTCTGTTGTGTCCTCCCGGCTTGTGTACATCAGCGTGTAGATGACTAACGGCGAGACTCGAAGCTGCTGGGGTGTCGTCCGGTGGAGCCGACGTACGCTTAGGCCTACTCGTAGTTCGCTAGAGCCTCCTCTCTCTTGCGACGTGCTCAGCTCCATCGGCGGGCCTCCTCGGGGGTCGGGCCGTCAGCGGTCACTGCCACCGTAGATGATGTCTGCATGCGTCAGGCGCAAGATCTGACTATACCATTACGTCTGCAATGTCATGCTCTGCCTAGAGTCCATGTCTCATGTTGCGTGGCACTGTTTGGCATCATGGACCATCGTAGGCACTGCCTGGGTTTGGGCAGCCCTAACTCTTTACTACAATTTATCTAGCTGTTTCTGACCCCACGACTGTGTTTGTAGCATCGGTTTTATGGTATGGTCCAGTTTTCAGGCAAAATGGACGATGCTCGGGTTTTGAGCTGTCGGCCGTCTGGCAAGGCTCTCCGAGAAAATCCTGCCGGCCAGAAAACAGGTCTAGGTCTGTTCTCTGATTGGCTGGTTAGCTGAGTAACAAGCTCTATAGAGCTGGGGGGAGCTAGAACTTGGAAGGGTCTCCCATTGTTGCTCATTCTTCATTCCTAATCAGCCACTTTCAGTTTTGAGCTGCTTTCTGGCGCTAACACTAGTGCGCACGTTTCAGTAACAAACCTAGAGCTTCCAGACTTAAACTGTAGAACAGGAGACTGAGGGGGCAGCAGACTTCAGCAACGAGCGTGGAAGCCCGCACGCTGCATCAACAACAATGCTGCCCCAACCTGCTGTCTAGCTTTTCCATTTGAGAAAACTCTATAGACAACGTGAGGGCACGCCGGCCGGTGCAAATGTTTTCAATGCAGTCAAAGAGTGTCCCGACATATCAGCGAGCCATGGCGACAAGTCCAAATGTCACCGTGAATGACAGACCAAGACTCCCCCTTGACTTGCAGAGGCCAATCACTACAAGCAAGCAAGGGTCATAGAGCAATGGTAACGACAGCGCATTTCAAGGGGCATGAGACAGGGCCACACAAGAACTAATGACGGAGAGAGGAAGCAGAAAGAGTGGGGTATGAATCAGGCAGCAACAGGAGCATTTGCAAGCACAACATTGCGCACTATAGAATTGAACTTGCCGCTACACAACACTTCGGTGAAGAAGTCTACGCGCTACTGTTGCGTATTGACACCTCGTTTAGAGACATTGCCACGTGAAACATGCTCGTGTACGAAATGATGCTCAATGTTGATGTGCTTTTTGCTCGTGCAACACATGCCATCATGCTCTGCTATGCTGCACGTGCTCTTATTGTCGCAGCGAATGGTGATGTAGCAGATGGGCTGGCGTTGCTATTGCATGAGACGGCACAACTAGATGCTCTGAGAGACCCCAGCTCCCACTGCAACATACTCAGCATCAGTCAAGCTCCATACCACGTAACCCTACTCCTCACTCTTCAATGAGACAGCTCTACATTCGATAAGAAAGATATTGGCTGACCGGCTGCGCTCATCGCGATCATGGGCCCAATCGCAATGATTCTACCCATCAACAACAGACGGTTGTACGCAAAAAACACATGCCTAGACGTGGGGTAGACACGACATACCGCACCATGCATAGAGCAGCCTCCACATGGAGTTGACGTGGATGTTGTGAGAACTCTGCCAAGAAGATCACAGCAAAGGTAGCATCCGCACGCATCGTGGTCCTGAGGAACATGAGAGAGCCAATGTCTTGAAGGAACGTAGTGACATCGACAGGCTCCCCCAAACGATCTGGGTCTATTAACATGAGAAGCCTTTGCCCACCGGGCGTCATGGGCATAGATATAAATGGGACTGTGGCCAACAGGTTAGCAATTTTTTCCTCCAGTGTCCTAAGCTTGATGCACCAAAGTGTGTGGCACAAGCGATCATGCTCAATCTCCATTCCCAAGAAGATACGAGCTGGATCAAGATCCTTCATTCGGTACACAAACTTTAGGAGATCATTCTTAGCCTGGACAGCCTGAGGGTCGGGGGACGCAATCGAGGTCATCCACATAGACCAAGGTAGTGTCGAAGGGTGCTGAAGGGGGACTCACAAACAGGGCTGGTTCCACTGTAATGCGGTGATACACGTCCCGCTCCAAGGTAACGGAGATGTCGAGTTTCCAACAATGTGGGGATTGCTTGAAGCCGTACAAAACCTTTTGGATGTGCAAGACTAAGTATGTGCCATTCTTGAACCCTCGAGGCTGGACACGGTGGATCTCTTCCTCGAGGTTACCGTGTAAGAAAACAATGATGACGCCCATCTGGTGAAGCTCCCGATTTTGCTGTGCCACTTGACTCAACAAGACCTTTGCCGTGGTGTACTTGCCAACAAAGGTAGAGGTGACATCAAGTTTAACACCAGACACTTAAGAGAACCCCTTGGCAGTGAGACGGGCCTTGTACCGTTCCACTGAGCCATGGGACTTCTCTTTCCTTTGAAACACCCAACGTGCTGAGATGGCCTTACGACCACGCGGGAACTTCGCCTTCTCCTAAACCCCATGCTCTTCGATTGTAGCAAGTTCCTCGCGTATAACTTGCTCCAAGAGAGTTGCATGTACAACNCCTAGCTACCCCCATGGCTCGCTTGAACTCATCTGCAATGAGAGAGTATCCAGGCACAGTGTTTGGCTGTACCTATAAAAAAACAGCCGCAGTGTGGTGGCAGTTCCAACATGCCCCAACTGGTCTTCACTTGTGTTAATGGCTTTGGTTTGTGCGAGTTTTGTTTCTAAGCGTGAGCTTTTTGGTCGCCTCATGCTATGTTTGTGAGAGTTGGACAGAGTCGCGATATAGTCACTTTCTACAAAGGGAATAGCATAATGTGCATTAGATGTTGAACATTGACATGAGCTTTCAAGTTGTAGGCTAATCACAAGCTTCCTAACACACCAAAACGTGTGCAATAAAGTTAACCATAGCTCTCGCTACGCTAGCCGAAGCGCAACACCCCAATCTAGCCACTCATTTGACGGCACACACGATCTCGGTCCATCGAGGCGCCCTCACACATCAAGGACCCATCAAAATGCCTTTTGGGAGGCACAGATGTCCCTTGACATAGTGACGGTTTCTCTTGTGCTTTTAAGGTGCATTTGGATGAGTTAATCATCGAGTTTGGTGATGGGAATTGACGTGGTACAAAAAGTGTCTACGGACATGCAATCAGAGTTTTGAGTGTTTGTGAGTAACAAATTGTACTATTGAGTTTTGGACTATGAGCTAGGATTTTGGCGAAGTCCTTCATTAACAATCTGCACTACGGGTTCCCGTAAATCTTATCCACCGGATGCCTTGGCAGCCTTTTGGGACAAAATCACAGGATGTACATTTGTTATTTGTCCGATGGATTTTTTACCGGCAGTCGAATCGCGGTCGACTTCTCAAACTGCCACACACACTCCAACCTTAGAAACCCATGTATTCATTGTTACTTGTCTGATTCCAATGAAACAGCTTCCACCAAATTTAGCAACGCTTCAGCTTTCAGGAACTTGACTCTTATCTTGATTTGGAATACCCTACAAGTAGCTAGAGTAAAATGCAAGGATTTTCCCCCTCCCGTGGCTTGTCGATGCCTCCCAGGGCCGCCTTGGGCGTGCTAAGGGCCCCTTGCACCTTCCATGCCCCTTGCCCTAACTTGCGCGCACTTGTCTTTTACTGTGCCCTTCAGCCCTTCAGAGCTGGTCATCCCAAGTCCGGCCACGCTCATCACGTGCCGATCCACTGGTTGTACTTTGGCCGAGGAATCCGCAAGCATGTGGTAGATATTGTAATGTTGCAGTACCACCTATTCCTTCTTCACCATGTGTCATGCATAATGGTAATGCACATTGATGTGTTTTTTCCTCCTATGTTGCGTCGGGTAATCAGGCAGCAAGATAACGTCGGGGTTGTCCTCCTGTACCACCGTTGGCCCTTGTTGCGCCACGCCCAACTTCCCCAACAACCTGCAAAACCACACCGCCTCCTTGACCACTTTGGCCAACGTGATGTACTCTGACTCTACTGTGGAGGAGGTGACAAAGTCTTGCTTTGTTTTGCACAATGAGACCGATGCACCAATAAGGAAGAACACGTAGTCGGATGTAGAATTCTGCTTTTCCACATGACCAGCATAGTCTGTATACGTGTAGCAGACCAGACGCAAAGGGTCGGACTGCCCTTTGCCGTCAAACCTCAGGCATGCGTGCCGCATCGCCTGTAGGTAACGGAGGATGTGCTTGAATGCCTTGTAGTGTAGTGGTCATGGATAGGCCACATACTTGCTAACTTGGCCCACTGCGTATGCCAACTCTGGTCAAGTAGCCACCATGTCGTACATGAGGCTGCCCATTGCCAAGTGGTAGGGCACCCCTGCCGTATCCTCCCGCTCTTCTTTTGCTTACGTTCCCATTGTCACACTCAGTTCACAGGTCGTGGAGACCAGACTGCCAAGTGGTTTGCAGTCCTCCATTTCGTACCGCCTCAGCACCTCGGCCACATAGTTGGCCCGACCCAGCTTAAGCGTGCACGTCAACCAGTTCCGCGTGATACTCACCCCAAGGTAGTACGCGGGCTCCTCCATGTCCGACATCTATAGTCTACTACTCAGCTGCTCGTTTAGCTCTTGTAGGCTCGGCGGGTCCGTCGAGCAAAAGATCAAGTCGTCCATATAGAATGCGACGATCTGATGGAGCTAATTGTCGCACCGCATGTACACGTTGTAATCCGACTCATAGCGCTTGAAGTTGAGTTGTGCCCTCAATATGTCCATCTGTTGGTACCAACATGTGGACGATAGTTTTTGCCTGTATAAGGACTTCTGCAGCGTGCATACCTTCCCCTTCAGCGCCTCTACCCCCTTTGGCACCTCCATGTAAATCTCTTTGTCCATGATGCCATTAATGAAGGCCTTTTTTTGTCCATTTGATTGAGCTCCATGTGCTTCGCGACTGCTATGCAAGGATTTTCCGGATGCTTGTGAGCTTGGCAATAGGAGCAAACGTCTCAGTGTAGTGCTCGCACTTATGCTGCACGTATCCCTTCTCCACTAGCCACGCCTTGTGTTTTTTAACCACACCTTCCTTTTGTGAGCGTGGTCTTGAAGATCCACTTTGAGCCGATGCCCTTTGCATCTCTCGGCCTTTAAACCATCTCCCACATGTCATTTTCCATGATAGAAGCCAGCTCCACTTTGATGTTTGTGTCCCATTGATCCCCTTTGGGCGGTGCAAGCACCTCTTGCACAATTGTCAACTCCGTTGATGCAGCCAGTATGCACCGCATCATGCAGATACATCGACCGGGGCTAGCATCGAAGCACTTCCCTGTTTCCGCTGCTTACTGTTATGGCGCTACAGTTTTGGTTTTGCATCGTTGCTTTGCTGCGATCCCTCTAATTCTACTGTGGTGAATCATCCACTGGACGGCTCCCTGAGGGTATCCCCCGCTCCGGCAAAATATTGCCCGGAAAAGTGGCGCGTCTGGTGGATTCTCCACCAATGCCAGGTGCGTACTCCATGGGGAGTGCATTCCTTGGCACCCTTTGTGCATCATCCGCCGGATCCTTTCGGTGGATCTCCTCATTAGCTTGATCGTCATCATAGTCCTCCGCGTCGGCTGCCACTTCTGGTGCACCGATGAACTCTAATGTTGCATCCTCAAGTTCAGCGTTTGTTGGCTCCTTCAGATAGTCACGGAGCTAGAACCACTCCCCCATCTTTGGAGATTCCGCCATGCCCACGTCGTTGTTGCTGGTATAGCTTTGTTGCTCGTCAAAATCGATGTCTCGGCTGCAGATTACCTCCTCCTTGTGCATGTCATAGAGCCGGTACGTCTTATACGCACTCTCATGGCCAATGAAAAGCTGTGGCTTTGGCCGCAGCTCCAGCTTGTTGTCCCATTGCTGCGTAGCCTGCACCATTGTATGCGCCTTGCACTCGAGCACTTTCAGGTGTCCCACATTTGGTTTGCACCAATTCCAAACCTACTGTGGCATCTTCTAGCCGCTCTTCCCTTTCAGCAACGTTGTAGGGATGAGGTTGATTTTATAGCTCATTAAACGCAAAGTTTCCACCTAGAAGCTTTGCGCCGATTCCGCATCCACCACCATGGTCTATACCATGTTTAGCAACATCTGGTCTGTCCCCTCTGCCTTGCCATTAGATTGAGGTAAACACGTAGTAGTTTGCTTCCATTTTATGCCTTGCGACTTCATCGACTAGCTACAGCCCACGTACTCTTTGTTGTTGTCACTGTGTAGCACTTTGGCCTTCCAGCTAGTCTGGTACATACTCCGTCAGCTTGTCCAAGACCTCGCCTTTTGCTCCATAAAGTACATTTAGATTTTTCTGCTGTAGTCATCTGTGAAGGTGACGTAGTAACGCATGCCGCTCTTTGACGCCATCTTGAGTGGTCCGCACACATCGCCGCCGTGCACAACCTCCAATAAATCTGAGGTATGATTCATCTTCTCGTTGAACGATTTGTGCCGCACCTTATCCAAAATGCAAGGATCACACATTTTTTTCATTTTTGTATCCGATGCCTCTTCCACATTGTTGATGAGGAGGCCGCGTACCAGCTCACACTTTGCCATCTCCTTTATGACTGTGGGTGAGGAATACCGCAGTGGTCTCTGCGAGGGCTCCATATCAGACCCCCCTCCTTTGGCCAGGTTGACTTGATGGCCAGGCTGCCATCTCCTTCATGACTTGATTGCTGGTTAGCCTTCATGAGGTAGTTCTGAGTATCTTTGAGAAGCACCTTCTTGACTTATGCATCCTTGCCGCCAGCCTTTGCCTCCTTGGTGCACTCACGGGCCCAGTGGTCCTCCTTCCCATGATTTTGGTACTAATACTTCTTGGCACCTTTCTTACCACCACCCCATCTGCCCCTGCTTCCACCACCATGTGTTTTGGTGACAAGGATGATGGGGAAGATAAGGACCCCCCGTAGCTCCTTCGTTCTACCTCATTGTATATGTACTCTGCAACCGCAACATAGGTGAGCATATCATCTTTCCATTTTCCCTAGACGGTGATGAGACGGCTCCAACTATTAGAAAGGGTCATAAGGAGGGCCATCGCCTTAAGCTGTGTGTTGATCTTCCACCCAAAGATATTGGATTGTGAGGTGAGTAATTTTATTTGTTGCATGGAGGAGATGACATCATCTCCCTCCTTGATTCTCATCGTGAGAAGTTGCTTCATCAAGAAGATTTTGTTCGCCAGTGACTTAGATTGATGGATGACGCGAATTTTTTTGTCGAGCTTTAGCTACCGACGTGTACCCTGGAAGTAGCACCATTGCATCTCAGTCATAACAAACACCAGTAGCATGAGTGCCTCCATGTTCTTCTTTACAAAGGCCTCCATTTGCGCTTTTGTCGCTATGGCCTCATTGAGGACTTCCATACCCTTCATGACCTACAACAACCCTTTATACGCGAGGTGGATTTCAAAGTGCCACCTTTATAGCCCAAAGCTTGGGCCACCTGTACACATCTAGATGAGTTCTATATCCTTTTGTTCCATTTGTGCAGTCTTCCACTCCGGGACCTTAGAGTTTGAGGATGACATCGTCTATGAAAAGAATCCCGTCCGCCGCGAAAGCCGTGAGGGATGTGAAGACTGGTCAAGGCTGTGGGTCCATGACCCTTTATCCAAAAACCTCCATCGTGCAGTGATAATCCGACGTACCCCAACTGGTATTCACTTGTGTTCACGGCTTTGGTTTGTGCAATTTGGAGTCTAAACGTGAGCTTTGTGATCACCTTGTCATGTTTGTGGGAATTGGACAAAGTTACAAGAAATTCAATTTCTACAAAGCAAAAAATGTAACTTTGCATTAGATTTTGGACATTGACATGACCTGACGAGTTGTAGGACTAGACTCAAGCTTCCCAACGCACCAAATGGCATGCAATTTGGTTAACCACAGCTCTCGTTGCGCTAACCAAATCGCAGCACCCTGATCCAGCCCCTAAGTTGGCAGCGCGCACGATGTCTGTCCGCCGAGTCGCCCTTACACATGAAGGACCCATCAAAATTCCTTTTCGCAAGCCTAGATGTCCGTACACGTAGAGGCTGTGCCCCCTGCACTTTTTGGGTACGTTTTGATGAGTTTATCATCGAGTTTGGTGATGAGGATCAACGTGGTTCGAAACCTGTCCGCCAACCTAGAGTAGGAAGTTTGACTAAGTTCCCGAGTAACAAACTGTAGTACTAAGTTTCGGACTCCGAGCCAGGATTTTGGGGAAGTCCCTCACCAACAACCTGCACTACTGGTTTCGGTGAGTCGTATCCACCGGACGCCTCAGAATTCTTTCGTGGCTAAATCACCAGATGTACGTTAGTTACTCATTTCGATGGATTTTTCATCGACAGTTGAATTAGGGCCGACTCCCCAAGCCGCCATGCACACCACAACTTTTAAAGCCCATGTTTCCCTTGTGCGAATCAAGTGAAAACAACTTCCACCAGATTCAGCAACTTGTCAACTTTCAAGAACTTGAATCCAATCTGGATTTGGAGCACTCTCCACGAAGCTTGAGAAAAATGCAAGGATTTCCCTCCACGAGCGGCTTGTCGATGCCTCTCGGCATTGTCTCCTGAATGCTCAGGGGAAAGAAAACACATTACCAGGGCAGGCACTAAGGCAAGAATGTCACCCTAAAGAAACAAGAGAGAGGAGTAGGTTGTTTGGGGCTAACGACACCACCATGAGTTGGACGGACTGACGACACGGGCTGACGACACGGGCCCAGCGTGGCCAGCCAAGGTTTTATGACAAGTAAGTGGGGCATGCTGAGGTACAGATTGCAAAGGTCTCATACAACCGCCTGGCGCGTGAACAAACAGCAACGAGATGGGGGGATGCGAGGGTGCGACTGTGTCCACTGTCGGTGGAACCGGTAAAGCAAGCGACAATGCAACTGGAGATGACGTAGATGCGGCAAGGGAATGATGTCGGGGATGCCGATGTGAAAGAAGATGACGTAGGTGGTTATGCAGACGGGATAGGAGGTAACACTGGCGACAACGCAGACGTGACAGGTGGTGGCATTTGCAACGATGAGGACGTAAGAGGAGATGACATTAGCAATGATGCAAATGAGACAGGAGGTGACACTGGCGATGATGTAGATGTGACCAGAGATGGCACTGGCGAGGACGTAAACGCAAAGTTTTATGGCGTTGGCAAATATGTAGATGCAATAGGAGCTTACGCTGGCGGTGACGCAGATGCGATAGGAGATGACGTTGGTAGCAACGCAGACGCAACAGGAGGTGATGCAAGTAATGACGCAAATGCGACATGAGATGATGGTGTAGTAGGATACAAAGTGTAGCCACTGTCAAAGGGTACTTCACATACATTACCTCCCCCTGGACGAGAAGAAGCGTGTGCGACAAAACAGGTACTCTAAAAGAAGAGAGTATCACAAGAATCAACATCCTGACCATGCTCGGGGTCCCAAAAACGTCAGGCCTTGGACTGAGAGGAAACACCAAACAAAGGGCAAAGGCGACCTCGAGGAGATAGCTTGCTATCATGTTGGTCCTCAAGAAGCCAAACAATGGTGAGGATGCCCCAGAAACGAGCAAGGCAGTGGTTAACACGGCAACCATACCATCGTTGGAATGGCATAACATGATGAGGTAACAGACCGTGGAGAACACGGTTCCAAACCCACGTCATGTAGGAGTCTAGACTCGACAAGAAGGGTGCAAACATCGTCAGCAAGAGTGTAATTCTAGCATTCCGACACTCCATTCTGCTATGGTCTCTATGGAGCAGAGAGCTCTAGATGCACTCCTTGAGAATGAAGGAAGCAGGATGTAGGACCCACAAACTCCCCACCATGATCAGATCTGAATGTTATCAGCTTAAGCTAGCAAGCACGCTCAGCCTAGACACGCCAAGAATCGATTTTTGGCCCAACATCTCTTTTATGGCAAACGGTAAAGATCCATCAAAAGTGAGAGAAATCATCCGTAAGACACAAGACGTTCCAACCAATACTCCCTAGAAATACATCGGGGGGCATGTCCATAACATCCGCATGGACAAGGGAAAGGGGGTGCAGTGTGCAAGAGTTAGATGAAGGAGAGGACGGATGATGCAGTTTGGCTTGTGCGTAATTAAGGTAGTCGACAGTGCAGGGCACAGAGAATGTGCCAAGGACTAGACCAACAATAAGCTGACGACACAAGAGGCTATAGATGGTGGTTGCATGCACGTGACACAGGCCATAATGGATTGAACGTGTGTGTGCAGGGAAAAGCGAGGGAGTTACATGCACATGCGCTACAGTAGTGGCAATGGACGACGGTGCAAACAAGGCCACACAATACAACTTGACACAACAGAAACCACAAAGAGTAGGATGGTGAGGCGACTGCAGCAATACAGTATCGTCACCATGAAATGCAATGAAATCCGTGCCTTGATCATCCAAGGCAGTGACCAACATCAAGCTGACCTCAATCGTTGTGAAAAAGAGGACATGAGGCAAGAGGACATCACCCGATGGACCAAAAAACCGTACAACACCAACGTCCTAGACTGGCAACATCTGGCAAGAGCCAGAGCGGACAAAGTGGACGTCACCAACAGGCCCGAATGTGATGAATGTGACACGAGACGTCGTCATGTGATCAGTGGCTCCAGGATCAATGATCCAGAAGCCACTCGACACACGAGAAGGAACGGNGAAATCCGTGCCTTGATCATCCAAGGCAGTGACCAACATCAAGCTGACCTCAATCGTTGTGAAAAAGAGGACATGAGGCAAGAGGACATCACCCGATGGACCAAAAAACCGTACAACACCAACGTCCTAGACTGGCAACATCTGGCAAGAGCCAGAGCGGACAAAGTGGACGTCACCAACAGGCCCGAATGTGATGAATGTGACACGAGACGTCGTCATGTGATCAGTGGCTCCAGGATCAATGATCCAGAAGCCACTTGACACACGAGAAGGAGCGGTCACATGACACCGCGTGACACTTCAAGCGGCTGCATGAGAGTGGTCAACACGACCAAAACTTACACTGAGAGAATTTGGCAAGATAAACGACTACCAATACTGAATCCAATCCACAAGAAACAAAGCCCCACCACTAGACGCTCCCCAATAGGCTCCATCCCACAAACAACGGTCACCCCAAAAATGACGGCCAAACTCACACTGGATGGAATGTTTGGAGGCTGAGGACGGGAAGGGAATGTGGAGGCTAGAGCATCTGGACCATGTTGCAACTCGTGAACTGATCGAGTTGGTGGAGGAGAGGAAGATGGAGCTGCTCGCTAGAGCCACAATGGAGGGGTGTAGGATGAAGAATGAAACCCAGAAAGTGTAGGGCAGTACACTGGTGGAAGCCAATGCCATCCCAGGTAGGGTATCCCCACAGTTAAGGATGTCGGCGCAGACGGTGGAACAACCGATGTCATGACGACGATGGTCTCCCAATATAGAGGTTGAAACTCCCACGTGCAACGGTCTTGACTGTTGGAAAGGGAGTGAAAAGGAGTAAAGGACAAGACCTGAATCTGGTCGCCTATGAGTGGTCTCCCTTTGGCATTGGGACAAATCCCAGATGCCCGGGTTGCAATGAAGGAGCAAAACAAAAAGGAAAAATGATGATAAAGTTAAAACAAGAATAACAAACATGAATTGGATTAGGAGAAGAACAGTTTACATGGCCTCGTGAAAGCACATCCGGGTTGACCCAGGATGGATGTTGGTACGCCAAGGAGGAATGGGCCAAATCGTTTGTTCTTTGCTTGTAAGCAAGCAAACTCGAATCCACTCGGACAAGCTCATTGGTTTATGGGCTTTTTGATATGCTTGTCGGTCGGCAGGCCCATCAAACCCATAAATCAGTTTACGTGCTTCTTGCTCAATTTTTTTGATGGGCCTGCTGACCGACAAGCATTGACATGCTTGTCGGTCAGGAGGCCCATCAAAAAACAGAGCAGGAAGCACGGGAAGCAACGAGTTAACTTCACATGAGCTGCGCTTCTGTCAGTAGAGTTTGTCCAGGTTGTCGTAGCTACTACTGCTCTTGCGGACCTACTCATGTTGATGATGTACCTTGCGCGAGTGGTTTGCTACTGCTTCTCCGGGTACCCGCACAAAACATTTGCTGGTATAGCTGCTACTACTGCTACTACTACTGGTCGAAATGAAGACCGAATGCAACAGGGTCCATCATTGGCACTTGTGTTGTAGCACTTGCTCACACTTCTAATTCTGCTACTACTGTATAGTTGCATCACAGTATGTGTTGTAATTGCTCCTGCTGCTGAAGGGTACAAACATGGATCTTGCTACAGACGATGGCTCCTTTAAGAGCAATGACATGCTACTACTAACACGAGTGTAGCAGTTGATGCATCGGCTGCTAGCACTGACGTTGTAGCTACTGCAGCTTGATGGCTGGCCGCTGTGGCTGCTACGGCTGTAGCAGTTTGGGTAGGTATGGTTTCCCCTCCTTCTGGTATTGTTGTCACAGTGATGGTCAAATGCAACTGCGGCTGCTAGTGCAGCAGTCCCATGTAGGTATGATTACGGCGGCCTCAAACACCATCACCACCAAACGTCGCTAAGATGACACCCGCAACAAGGGAAGCTGCCAAAAACACTTTGGCAGAATTCCACCTTCGGCACTGCCAAAGGACTGCATGACGTGAGCCCTCAGCTCAGAGCCTCCACGTCATCAGGACCTGTACGCCCCACCCAGCCCAGCCTAGCCTAGCTCAAAGGTCACTGCTACTGCTGTTGCGTGCTGTATTGTGGAGCATGAGGATGATTACCTCTCAAGTGATCTGATACCATGAGGGAATGCAATATCCCTCTTAGCTGCTGTCTATGTGCAAGAGGATACAATGTGTGCTACAACAGGATAGAGGGCACTACGTAAGGTTTAGAGACGGCAAAGATATGCTTGAAGAATGTAAGAGTTGAATGAGGACTAATAAAACAAGTGTGTACATACATTCTCATTCATGTGCGCGCTCAACTAAGATTTGTAATTCCAACCAACCAGAAAATAGACTAACCTGGTTGCAAGCTCCAAAAGAACGGCAAAGGAGAACAGGACAGATGTAAGGACTCCTCCACTGTCTGAATGACAAAGTGAAAGAAGCATTAGGTGCAAGAATAGAAACTATACGCAATGGTATCATGAACAAGCAAGGATAGTGAGAAAATCTCGAGACAACGAGAGGGCACGCCGGTTGGTTCTCATGCTGTCAATGCAGCCATAGAGTGCCCCAACATACCAGCGAGCCATGGCAACAAGTCTATGAACACCAAGGATGTTGTGCCAGTAATCCGGCAACTGCTGATGGGTGAGCGACCACCCAACGGCACTCTGGTGCCAACTGGGTCCAAGCAAAGGATCTGCAAGATCATGGACAAAGCCTAGTGATCATAGTAAGCTGAGAAAAGATACGGGGATGGGCTCATATCACAACAGTTCCCGTAGGTAGTGACGGGTTGCTGGAGCAGCAGGTGTGACCAATCATGAGAGCATCAGTGTTTACACGGCCCCATGTAATGGAACAACAGAAAATGGATGAAATGCAAAAGCGAGTGGGAGTACCAAGACTGCGACATGATAGCCAATAGTTCACCAGACCACCTGTTGGTGTGTCAGTTTTGTTCACACAATGGCCTCTGGGCTCACTACACGCATATCACATTGTGCAAGAAACTGACTTGACAATTTTCGGCAAAACCCTCACCATTGACATGAGGAGTCACCATGTTGGGAGCCAAAGGAGTATAAAGTGATACACAGTTGAGCAGCAGGTGACTCATTAATATCTATTACTTAAGACGTTATGCCTGCTCATAACTCATTGATTCGTGATTTTTCGGGGAGGCTTCCTTGGATCTTGCTAGCTAGCCTAGTTTGTACTCTTTAGACTGCATGCGAGGTACATGAGGAGTCCGATCACGCAGAAGTGATCGGGAACATCGACTGTCCCTCCCTGTTCCGATGGACCATGAGACGTTAGGAGGTGTTGACCTGCTAGAGTCTTTGGAGTAGAAGCAGTGGGTGCACTGGCCTGCAAGGAGGCGAATCATTCTCCTAGGCTGTGGACATAAACATCGTGATGTGTGTACAGATTATGATACTCACGATCACGCTCCGGTTCCATATCAAGAAAATCTCAAGCTGAGCCCATCTCCTTTATCTTGTATGTGGAATCCAGAAGGGTCTTGACTGACTGGACATCAACGCGGCCAAGAGAGGCGATGAGTAGATCATCGACAAAGGCCAGAATGGCCATGAAGGGTTCTGAGGGAGCACTCCAAAAGAGTTTTGGGTCCATGGTGCTATCAAGATAGCCACGTCTCTCAAGATTAGAGGAGATCTCCGTGCTCAAACAGTGTGATGGGTGCTTAAGCCCGTACAGGGCCTTCCGCATTTGCAAGACCTTTTTTGTGCCATTGGTGAACCCTGGTGGCTGTATCATATAGATTTACTTATCGAGACGTCCATGCAAAAACACACTTTTTACGTCTAGTTGCTCCAGTTCCTCGTCATGCTCTGTGACCACGATGAAAAGAGCGCAAGCAATGGGAGACCACCCGATTGGAGCAAGCATGTTATCAAAGTCAATCCCAGGGCTCAAGGGAATCAACTTTTTTCTAACTCAAGCCTTACATTTGTCAACCTTGCCATTAGGATTTACCTTTCGCCAAAGGAAAACGCAAGATGAGACAATTTTGCGGATCGCTAGGATGTCCACAAGCTCAAACACATCATGTTCCTTCATACCACTCAGCTTTTCTTGCATGACCTTTTCCCAGACGTCAGCATCAGTTGCCTCACGAGCCTGCCAGACGATGGTAAACTCTTAATGGAATGTGGGAAGTCCACTTGTTGCAAAGCATGCTATGACATAGCCGGCACCAGAAGCCTAAAGAGTGTTGTGAAAATCATAAGCAACAAGTGTGTAACCAACTGTAGAGTTGGGATGGACAACATTGAAAACAAGCTTAAGTGCATTGAGACCAGTGGGTATGGCAGAAGGGCCAGCCGTGGAAAATGATGCACTGGAAAATCTGCGGCATTGAGGGGACAGAGAGTCAGACTCTTGCGGGAGAGAATGAAGCCTCCTTCCGCATGTACATGAATTCGAGTTGACAGCAGGCATCTGAGCATCAAGACGTGGATCTTGGGAATGAGCAGGTGTCGTGGTCTACAGTATAAATGCAGGAGGTGAGCCAGGACGGGAATGTGTCGTGGACTGTGCTGGAACACTGGCGGGTGTTGATGCTCACTTAGAAGATGTGGACACATAGGAGGCAGAGACAAGTGACGACTCTAGGGAGGAGGCGGTCGTATCGCTGGATGGGGAGGAAAGAGTGAGAGACTCACTATTAGTGGAAGAAACTGGTGATGGCTGTAGAGAAGGAGGAGAACTAGTAGAGGGAATCATGCCACAAGATGAAGTACAGGTGTCCCCAAGACCGGAGGCTAAGAAAACAACAGCTATGTGTGTACCAGGGAGAGGGAAAGAGCAACATGGACAAGTGTAGTCATGGCAGAAACAGGTTCAACAGAGGAAAGACGGAATAGACAATCACAACGTATGTAGCAAAGTAGGACGCGGCCATTGGTATGATGCGACACAGACGCAATGCCGCAGCAAGAGGAGAAGTCCATGCCTTGGGCATCGAGGATCATAACAGCGAGCAAGCATAGCTCAAGCGAGGGCATGTTTAACTCTTTCGTTGTATTTAACTCCCTCCAAGGCCCAAAAAACTGGGCAATACTGACTCCCTGAACTAGAAGAAGTTGGTCAGATCCAGTATGGAAAAATCAAATAGAGGTGGCGAGACCCACAGAGACACATGAGGAACTGAACGATGTCATGTAATGGGTGGCCCGGGAGTCAAGGATCCGAAATCTACTTGACATGCATACAGATGCGAGAATACGGCTGAAATCAATGATGGTAGAGTGCAACGAGAACTGCTGGCCATACGTGGCAAGACAATGAGGCAGAAAAATAGACTGCCAGTCCTCAATCCATGGAAGATCAACTAGAAAAAACTCCTAAATGCAACCCAAAACAGAGCCACAAGGAGCCTATCCGCCTCTAACGCAATTGACCCCAAGCCCAAAAGTACACTCTCACCTCTCTGATCAAGGAGGTGAAGCTGATGGATAACATGTTAAAGGGAATCGTCCAATTAGTGGTCGTCCTCAGGCATGTCAGGTGTAAGTAATCATTTTGGAGTCATCCTGTTCTCCAAATGACTCCTGAGAACGGGCGTTACTGAGAGTAGTTTGGCGAGATCCACGCAAGTTGAGAGTAAAGCTCAGATTGGGGGCCTTAGTAAGTAGACCCTCCATACCCTGGGAGCCACCCCCAAGGGTAGGATGGCAGAGGGTGAGTCACTGTGGTGCTGTAAATGGCGGCCTCGGTGGAGGTGAATAAAATACAGTTGGAAGGTGTGGTAAAGGTGGAGACACTTGAAGCACCACCAACATGACTCAAAGAATGCAAGACATGCAATTTCACACGGTGCTATGATTTCTTTGCCACAGTGCCAGGTAGTCCCACAATTCTAGCACGTCATGGTGCCAGAGGATGAGGTAGAAGAGGACAAGATATTGGGGGATTTTCCTTTCCCACACCCACCTTTTCAACCACCGGCCCCACCACCAAAAATACCGCCGTTGTTTTAATCTCAAAGGCACCTCCTTGGACACCCCTTTGAGTAACCAAGGAGGCAGACAGGGAGGACGAGGAAGACGATGAGGTTGAGTGGAAGACGGATGAAGATTGAAGCACACTAGTGGTAGCGATAACAGCTTCTCGATGAATGTGATTGTTTTGCAAAGCGCTCCACTTATCAATGAGACGTAGCATTGTAATCTCCTAAAGGTCACTAATTCCAGGAGAAGCGTCTTCAAAAACAGGCTAGGTGGGAGGCACTTGAGCGTGGAGGCCTTCACTTTCCTGAAGGTATCAGAAAGCTCAAGGATGAGGTTGTTGACGATGGAGAGGAATGCTGGAAGCTGCCCCGGCACCGTCTTTCCTAGGTCATGCAACGTACTAAGATTGCGAGTCAAGCATGCATCTATATCCTTGTTGGCATGCATAAAGAGCGTATTGAACTGGACAGTGAGGATGATCTGTGCTATATGCCTTGTCACTGTCGTGTGGTGCTTGATGAGATTGCAAGCACCAGCTCGATCAGCAAGTGTGTTGCCTGTGGTGTTGATATTGTAGGGCCCGATCTCATTGCTGAGGTTGTGTAGTCCTCCATGGATGAGGGCATGAGCACTGTGTGTTGAATCTGACTAAACAAAGCACAGATTGGTAGAGGGATGATGCTCACAGAGCTTCTCTCCTTGTGGAAATGTTTCAAAGTGGATCTTCCAAGATGAGAAGTTGGGGTTAGAGGTGAAGTGAATTGGAAAAGTGTCAAATTCACGTTGGTGCTAAGGGGGTAATACAAGATCTTTGGCTGCTACTATGCTGGTTTTGGCAATGATTACGAGGGGATCGTTACAAAAACAGCAACAGATGTTGGATGCGGAAGAGGGTGCAGTGGAGAATGTGGTAGCGATGCTAGAAACAATGGATGCAGAGGGGATAGTGCGCACAGTGGGTTGCAGTTGATTCATGTCCAAGTCTGTTATGTGATTTGCAAAGATGTCCTCATTATCTTTCTCATGATGCAGCTTCTCTTCAGCCATGCATTTAGCAATGAGAGGATTTTCGAGTACAGTGTACTCACGCTATGGCTCTGCTTACACAATGGCCTATGACTCATTATCCACTGTCATAGTTCCAGCAATGTCACTAAGCCAACAAAGTCTTGGAAGAGTCTTCCCTATCCCATTGGGTGTGGGAAAAGTAAAATGAAGGTCTCAGCTAGAGGCCATGTTGCAAGGCAGCGAACTTGGATGTACAAACACAATAACCCAGAGAAAAGAAAGAGAGAGGGAGAAAGGCAGAGTACCACCCTCACCAGGTCTACCGGCAGAGGGAGAAAAGAGGAGGAA
>SZWC01018076.1:0-20946 GCA_023375785.1 Penium margaritaceum | reverse complement strand
ATGGCCTATGACTCATTATCCACTGTCATAGTTCCAGCAATGTCACTAAGCCAACAAAGTCTTGGAAGAGTCTTCCCTATCCCATTGGGTGTGGGAAAAGTAAAATGAAGGTCTCAGCTAGAGGCCATGTTGCAAGGCAGCGAACTTGGATGTACAAACACAATAACCCAGAGAAAAGAAAGAGAGAGGGAGAAAGGCAGAGTACCACCCTCACCAGGTCTACCGGCAGAGGGAGAAAAGAGGAGGAAGTGCGACTGCGATTGATGTTTTGATGACTGCCACGGTGGAAGATACAGAAAAGAGGGGAAACAAAGTGAGGGTAGCAGCTATGATTGCGGATACCGTTGCTCCTGTGAAGATGACCACCAAAACATGACGATTGGACGTTGATGCTGATGGAGTAGACGATGCTAGTGACATAGCGGTGTGGATGGAGGCCACAATGCAAGAGAAAATAGTGGTTACTGATGCTACCTCTACTGCTACTATGCTTGCTTCAACATTGGCTTGGTTAACTATGTTGACTACAGCCACAACAAGAGGTTCCTAATCAACTGTGGCAGTATTGCATGTTTTGATCGCTCTGCCGACTACACTTCTGGTAGGTGCACAAGTAGTAAGCACAGTCATAGCAAATGTGGAAGCAACACCAGTGCTAGAGGTAAGAGTTTTCTCTAGGACTGAGAGAATGTCAAAGGGTGCCAATGCAGCTCACAATAGGGGATCACCATCATCAGACTCGCCACAAAGATGTAGTGGGCTGACTTCTTGACCATGGCACTGGTGCATGGAAGTTTCATGGTGGCCATGTTGTCGGTCATGCTTCTCCCTTGTCCTATGGGAGAAGCGTAAAAGCTTCTCTGTTAGAAATGAGGTGTGTTCGTATTGGCTATAGAGCATGTCATTACATATGTGTGTAACTTCTGTACATGTGTGGACTTGCGTATCATTGGTTCTATTGGTACTGGATGCAAGACACTCCAATAACCTCTTGCCTCTATTCACACACGCACACCCTCATACACACACACATACACACACACACACACACACACACACACACACACACACACACACACACACACACACACACCCACACAAACACCATCACTGCAGGTGGCTAAACTGAAGTGAAGCTCTTGGATGCAGCATTGGCACAGACACGATAGATGATGCACTACTAGCATCTCGGCCGAGTGCAGGAGAGGCACCAACGACATTTAATCTAAAAATGCCTGAGATCATGTTTGTTGTGATCAGAATAGCATGCCTGATTTTTCCTAAGTGGAGTATCATACAATAGGGAAGCATGCACCCACATACGCACGTGGCTGATTTGATTCACAGTGGATTAATCATGTATGCTAGGATAGCATTGTTGTATGGTGATGCTAGGTTGCTGAACCTACTAGACCACGCGACCGGTGTGAGAACCCATTAGAGGCACGTGTACCAGCATGTCCGGTTTGTTCCCGGGATGGTTCCAGGCCCCACATCAATTTCCTTGTGTGGGAAGCCTGGCCCACCAGTGGCTATCACCTCGCAATCCCGACACTCACACTTGTTCTTTTCAACCTTTTTCGTGAAGTGATGAGCTTGCTCCATTTCATGGCATTGTGTGTACACTCATGCACTCATGCTTGGTCACACCTATTGCTCTAGGAACCCGTCAATACGTATTGGTATCGGATGAGTGAGGCCTATGCCTCCTCGTAAAGGAAGAAGAGTACTTCTATTTCAACCTCAATTCTAGGGTCGGGCCCACTTTCGAGGTGTTTCCCTGTCACAACAGCCCGGAGCAACCACAACTGTTGCCTTTGTAATAACAGTCCCACCCATGGTACATTGCTTGCCTGTAGCCTTCTTTGCTCCATTTCTACCATCTCTTTGGTAACCTGAGATCTCTTTGGTCTACCACATGAATTTGCACCCGCCCAACCCATCGGAAGAGTTGCAACTATTTCCTTTATAGCAGCATTCCAGCCCGCATCACATGGCCCACATGCACATTGTCCCACTCCATTGCCACTATCTCACTAGCAACTAAGGATCTCTTCTATCCACCACATGCATTTACACCTACCCAAGCGGCCGCAACCGTTACAACCAATGTCTCTGCAGCAGCAACCCCGTCCACGGAATACTTCCTGTGTGTGCATTAACATGCTCCATCATCAACATCTCCTCAATGGCCCGATACCTCTTTGATCTACCACGTGCCTTTGCATTCGCAGGAGTAGTCGGAGCAGTCACAACCACTACTTCAATAGTAGTATTCATGCGAACAACACTTTGCTTACATGTGTATTGATCCAACGACTAGTTTTTCAACTTGCCACGTGCGCACTCCTTTGTTTCACCACCTTCATTTCCTTTGCAGATGTCCAAACCTCAAGAACCTTTTCTTCTCATGCACTACAAATTGCTCATGTTGTCGGCCACTCGAAATTGCTGATGCAGCAGCCGAGTAGCACTTAGCCCGTTTACACGTACAAGACATTGTTGGTGCCATCCTTATGGTACCAACATCCACAACAACAATGGCAACAAGAGTAGTAGTAGTAGTAGTAGTAGTAGTAGTAACAACAGCAACAGTAGTAGCAACAATAATAGAAGCAGCAGAAGTAGCGGCAAAAGTAGCATTCATGGAGGAAGTAGCAGAAGATGAGGCAATGATTGGGTTCATAGCCTCCTATGCAACAACATTGGTCGTGAAATCTGTAGCATCCTCTACATGGCACCGTGGGTAGCATTTTTATTAGCTTTTCAGCTTGAACATCTTTTTAGCAGATCAGGGAAGCAGCTGGACAGCGGGCATCATGGCGTTGTCACCAAAAACTGAGCCAATCCCCACATCACCCACGACCATGCTTGAGTGTGCCCACATCAAAGTTTTGGTAGTTTACTACAAGGAGAGGGAAGAGCAAGAGACGTGGTTGTGTCTTTGCTGTCGCAATCCAAGGTACAATTGCAGTGAGGAGTGCAAGCTGATGGACAACTACGGAGGACGCCACTGAGTATAGAGCCTCAAGCAACGTATTACCAGTCACCCTTGGATGACTTGGCAACTCTGTAGAACACACCATCCACAGGGATACCATGAGATCAACAACCTCTCCAATCCTCTCTAAACTTACCTGTTATCCACAAAACACGTCAAGAAAATCCGTGTGGATCCCCTGGTGGGGTGGCACATGCAATCATCACAACAGCTCATACGCTCTCAACACCTTGCTCCTCTCCTTCCCAAACAATCACTTTGTGTTTGATCTGTAAAAAAAAATCACACACAAGTGATTCTCAATAACAGTTTTCTTCGTGCATGCATCAAATACACCAGAGTCTCCTTTCAGAGTACCCATCATTTCTTTGAGTAAAGAATACATGCGCTAAACAAGCACATTCTAAGAGATTGTTATTCACTATAGTAGATCAAAGAGCTCTTTCATCAACTCCGAGGAGAGAAATGATTATTTTTGCTTTACTTCTTCCAAGGGTATCACCAAATTTGCATCACAGAGAATGACATACAAAATATTGTTTTGTTTTTTGAACAACATGTTGTCAAACCAGCTGGGGAGTTCTGCGTTGGATGAAATCCTCATTTTGTCCAAAAGAAAAGAGGAGCACAAAATTCACCTACCATAAGTGTTGGAAAGTCTTTACAACAAAATTTTTGTACAAAAACGAGCGAGTGTAAATTTTAGCGGAAGGAGTCTGAGTATCTTGGACATATCGGTTGGTGGTGAAGACATTTGTTTCGACCCCCCAAAGGCCAAAAAAATGAAGGAATGGCCACAACCAGGAAATGTAGATTACATTTAATCTTTCCTTGGCCTCTTAATCTATTTTTGACGTTTCATAGTGAATTAATCAACCTTGGTCAGTCCTCTCATGAAGCTCAAACGGAAAACAAGTGCATGGCGACTGACACAAAAAAAGAGACAACCTTTGTCAAAGTGAAGGACGTGTTTACCTCTGTACCTTTGCTTGCTCAAATTGATACCAAAAAACTGTCGGAACTCATGTGTGATGCATCAATTGTGGGCATTGGAGCGGTACAAATACAATAGGGACATTCTGTAGCATATATGATTTGAAAATTTTCTCATATGGAAACACATTACAACACGTGAAATCATGAGCTTCTAGCAATTCTGCATGCATTCAAGGTCTGGCATTGCTAACTAGAGGGAGAAGAACAGGAGATCACACTGGTCACTTAAAGTAACCCCCTCACATGCTTTCGAACAAAACCCAATCAACCAAATCGGTCAGAGGATTTGAATGAGCACCTACGTAGCTTCATTGTCACATGGAAATTCCGGCCCAGCAACATAAACATGGTAGTTTTGTTGAGTCAAGACCTGCATGTGTGGCAGTCATGGTGGGTTGTAAGGTGTCTTTGGACTGAAGCTTTGCCATGGCGGCAATAGCACTGATGTAGCATGCAAACCCGCTCTGCCCACTCCAGGCTATTGGTCCTGATCCACCCTTCAAAAAATTGCATTCTTATTGGCTACACTCTTTTGGCATGGAGAACAGGTAGATGTCCAATAGGCAAACATTATTTGGAAGTAAACACTATTTGAATTCTATAATCTGCCAAGCGGCTACTCTTGTGGACCCAAAGAAAACAAGTTTCATGTTTTCCAATAATGATTGGTATCTCAGCCTGGGCAATGATGGGCATACGCATTATGCAATTTGTGACATTTACCTCTGGGAACAATAAAGCAATAAAGCCCAAGCGGGATTTCTCCGACCAATTGAGTTTTCAAATGCTCCACAGGAGCTTGTGACCATGGATTTCATCATTGGCTTCCTAAAAACAAAGGAAAGTAACGTGATTATAGCAGCAATTGACCGTGTTACATGTATACTACAATTGTTTTGAACAAGATCATGAGTGACCATTCAGGAAACAACACACTTTTTCAGATCGTGAGGCGTGATTTGTGAGCCAATTTTAGCAAGCACCAAAATGGATGATATCAAACGCGAGTGAAGATGTCCATGATGTTCCACCCACAGAAGGAGGAGTAGAATGGGCACATGAAGTGTACATTGGAACTCATTCTGCATATGTGCATCAACTCCACAATGGAGGATGTGGATGAGTTCCTTGCTTTGGTAGAATTTGCAGTTTATAATGTCTCAAGCGAGTCGATGCATGTGCATCATTCCTCTTCAACTATGGTTGGCATCCGGTGGAACCTGTGGTGAAGTGTGGGGATAGCGGTGATCAGTTTCCCTCCGCCTTGGCCTTTATCAAGAGAATGGACACCTTGTGGCGTGATGCAAAGACACAAGTGTACGCACCTCATTAGCATCAAAAGGCCTATGCTACGAGGTCACGGCATGAGATTAAATTTTCTCTTGGTGAACAAGTTCTTCTTAGCAAAATGATCTTACGGCTGAGGACACGGAACAAAGAGAATATGCTACCAAACTGGTTAATTCGGTTTGTGATCAGTCATGCACGGGAACCACTGGCTTACCAGTGGGATCTTCCTTCAACAATATTCATACACAACGTTTTTGACATGAGCTTGCTAGCACCATACATGACGGATGGGTCAATTCAGCCAACCCCAGCGGTAACTCTTCTTATTGATGGCTACTGGGAAGTGCACCAAATCATCAAAAACAATGAAAATGCACTCAATGAAGGGGGACGGTTATTGATGTGAACACGACTCATGGGAGCCGGATTCTCAGAAGCCAAAGGCAACCGTAACTAAGAATCAGGAGGAACTGGCGACGTACTCACAACGACGTAAAAACAGGAGTACCAACCTGGCACAACATGACCTCCACTAGCCAAGTGTGAAATCAAGTGCTTTAACAAATGAAATGTTCTCATAACACATCTTGACATGCTCCTGCATAAAGGTGTAACACCTATTGTCTTTCATGTGCATCCAAAAAAAAGAACAATCACAGCATTACATTGTCAGGTTGAATGATTTTTTTAAAGGTTGCACACGACAACCCTGTGCATGCTCTATTTTGCTTTATTCACACTGAATGAGAAAACACTTGTTTGTGTCCTTTCTCATGAATTTTTCATGCATGTTACATGTGTAATAGCGATACATTGATGTCATGAGTAACGTTTAAAACAAGTAGAAAACAATGTTTGGAAATACATACTCAGATAAATCTACTTTTCTGTCTTGAATATGAAGACAAAAACCCAATGCATTCCATGAAATTTTCTCATTCGTAAGTAAAACCACTTTGAGAAATACATGAAAAAATAGGTGTGGTAATCTACACAAAACATTTAACCCATTTGGTACATTGTACAACATTGAATTCACAGGATTCATCCATTTGAAGAAACTTTCCTCTCAAATCCATCTTTAATTCAGTGAAGAATAAATATGTTCCCTATCTTTTCAACATTGAGCCTCATTACCCCTTGCTTGGAACAAAACAACCCATTCTTCCTTGCCTTAGAGGAATGAATCCAATTTGCCCTTGTACATTAAGCCCCATTTACCCACCTCGTTTTTCCATGCTCATGCAATGATGCATGTTGTTGCTTGAGCATGGCAAAAACATGCATGCAAGTGATGATCCCGGGTCTTGACATGGAGGTCCACGATCGGGGAGGAGGGGGGAGGGGAACATTGAAAACTATACAATGATATGACCAATGTCCATTGGTCAGCACTTCTAGCGTCAAACTTTATCACACACACCCTTACCCATTGTATCCCCCTTCCCAAACCTGCGCTCAGTTCAGGCTCTCGTGATTATGGGCTACAATCGAACAGGTGGCCGGTGGATTGTGGAGGATGGGGGGAGACTATGTTCGTGAATCAGCCGATGGGTGTTAGCCATGAGTCCCCATCCTCCAAACATTGGTAGAAGAAGCCTACCCATTCTTTTGTATTTTCATATTTTTCTTGGTTTTCTTTGTTACCCTTCTTCATGTTACAATCCATACATAAAACACCCCTTAACTACACCGAAGGGTCTAGGCGTTTTTCTTTCATGGCCACCTACATGGTCCCACCACCAAAGAGCCTAACTGTAACAAGGTGCCCCTATTTTTCTGGCACACTTGAGGCATGTCCAAATTTCTGTGACACGAAGGCCTTTTTCCAATTTTTGGAAATCAAGCTTTTAGTCAAGCTCATCTTTGCTCAGCCATGGATACAAGGAGGAGGATGAGGAGGAGCAAGCGTGCAAGTTAGCGAGCACAATTGAGTTTTGCTTACAGCTAGTGTGACATTCTAAACACATCATGCGAGGGTGGATTTATCTTCTCGACAATTAGCATAACACGTATGCTACCCACTATGGGCCTCTCTTGGCAGTGGACCTCTGACGCTAAACACGGTCAACAAGTAAAGCCAGAGCGGTGATTACGATTGTGCAATGGTCGTAGTAGTACCGAGCGCATGCGCGACGGGGCGACCACACCCACCATCAGGAGCAGTCGAGCCAACAAGGTGTCTCATCTATGGAAAATGTGGAATGACGATCTAGATGATCAACATCCAAGCAATTCTTGCACTAACCATTTTGTACTAGTAGGGAATCGGGTACATGTGCAAGTAGGAACTAGGTAAACGTGTAAGTAGCTTTTTGTACCAAGCTAGGAGAGTAGTAGGTTTGGTCAAAGACTAGGCGCAAGACAGTAAAAAAGCCTTGAGAATTGCTCAATACAATTAAACTTTAATAACTGTATGTTTCTAGCTTAGAATTCTAGAGTATCTCCAAGACGATACTCCTGCTACAATTATGCTCTCTACACAGTGAGGTTCAATCTTCGATGAGTACAGATTCTCACATCTTGTACCAAAGTCAGAGCCACATGTTTCGCATTCGAGCCATTTTTAATCCTAAAAATGGCTTGTATGGTACAAGTGTTCTTCCTAGAAAACATTTGCAAAACTTTGGAAAAGCATAAGCAATATCTTTTGCAAGTGTGCAGTATTGTATGAAAGCAGATTTTTCTTCAAATTTTTAAGTGTGAGTTCAAGAAGAGGAGAGTGGATTCCCTTGGGGACATTGTGAATGGCAAGTTTCTAAATAATGATTCAAATGAATTTGATGTACTAAAAGTATGGGGTACACCAAAGTGAGTGCATGACATCGAAGTCTTCCAGGGGCTTATCAATCACTCTTCGAAGTTAATCAAGGGGTATGAAGAGAAGGGTGCACTGCTGACTCAGCTACAAAGGAAGGATCACCACTGGGAATGTGAAAAAAAGGAGCATGATTGAACTAAATGTTTTGGAAACATCAGTATAGTTTGCCAAAATTTTGTTATCTGTTATGGAAAATGGTTGAATGTGTAAGAACGTTTGAAAAAAACAAACTACAGGTCATAGTAGGTGGCCAAAATGCCTTGTTTATCTTGAAAATTCTGATTTCAACTCAAGTTTTGCCATAGATATAAGGAAAAAATGGCCCATTCACGGAGTTCATGGGCTCGTACACCTTCTGGACGTATCACATAAAGAGGGTGGTGTCATTTTTGGGCAAACAATGGTGATGTCAGCATGTTGAAATTGCATGCCATGTGACGTGAATGGATTTGATTATGAGAAACATGTGGCATGAATCCTAGAGTTTTCGAAACCTTCATCTGTGTAAGAGTAGCATATGGCTGATTTTTTTCCAAGTCTTGGGAAAATTGGTTGTTCTTCTAGAAAGTGTGGTCCAATCAACTTTATTCTGTATGGCAAAGGGTATGTTTCCTTGATGTTTCCTCATCATATTGTTTGAATAGAAAAATCTTCCACATGAAAACATAGGCAAAAACATTCGAGCAACCGCATCAGAGATAGTGTACGAACATATTTGAATTTTAGAAGGATTTTTAAGCAGCAAAGAAATCCATCTATTCATTGTATGAGAACAGAAAAACATGTTTAGTGGAAAGCAGAAAAAAATCTGTGGTCTTTACACAAGAACTAAAGTTTCTACATACCTTGAACTAGCACACAAAACTTTCAATAGAATATATTGGTGAATGTTTTTTTGTGCTCATACAGTAAGTAGAAAGATTCTTATCATACCTTAAAACCACTTGAATTGAATTCTCCTAGATAGTTTAGAACCCATAAATGACCTTTCTCTTAGAGGAAATGAACCATATTGTTGAGTTACCATTGGAAATATGCTAGCGTGGAAGTTGTTTGCTTTCCCTTTGCACCAATTGTTTGTTTCTAAGCAAGAAATCATTTAGGTGGTGCCTTTTGTTTTAAAACTTTCTATAAAGAGAAATGCAAAATCATATTGAAATGCTTTCTCATGTTCTAAATGTAGCCTTTAACAAATCTAAATTGCACCCTGCTAACCTTTTATGAGTCCGGCCTCTACAATTGTTATCATCAAATACGTTGAATGTGCAAGAAGTAGGGGACCATCCTCAACAAAACAAATAAGCCAAGAAAACATCAACATTAATGTCCACAGGATGATGTCAAAGAAGGAATCTTTTTTGCATTTCGTGTCCAATTCAAATTGAAGCAACTGTGCATCAAGCCTAGGGTATAGCTTAGTCAACCTTGCGATCGAAACATGGTATGTGACAAGAGTCATTGACCATCAGTGCACAACAGATACAATGGGAAGAATCTACGTGAGCAACCCTTAGATTTTTCTCACCCAATCAAGACATGCCCCCCTCTATAACTTCATACAAATTGCTCCAATGATTTGTGTTAAGATGAGTGATGGGAAAAGTAGGAACTTCATTCCAAAAAATGCATTATTTCACGATATGAAGGATTGAATGAGTTCAAATACTAAGCTACTTGGAACCCATTGTCTTCCTTGTTGCTTTTCATTTGATGTAGTTCAATGTCGTTGGCACGGGTGAAACGTCAAAATGTTGCAACAATGTTTTTTGTTGTGACCAAGAAAACTTTATTGTGAGATTAAGGATTTGGCAAATCATCGACCAAATACGGCTTCCTTAATCGATGCTCTGAATTGCACACGCGCAACCATAAAAATCAACACTTCAAGTCTTGGTTAGAAATGAGTTTAGATGTGGCAGAAATGCAGCTCCTACGTTGTCATATACATCACGATACAATAACCATGTAAAATAAAATCTGTTTGAGGGAATACTAGCATCTCAGATATTTGCATATTGTAACGTCACTATCTCATATATTCTGTCTACCACAATACACCAGACACACATAGACACACACAGACACATACACACACACTCACACACACAAACACACACACACACACTCACACACACACATACACACACACACACACACACACACACACACACNAGAAACGAATTTAGATGTGGCAGAAATGCAGCTCCTACGTTTTCATATACATCACGATACAATAACCATGTAAGATAAAATCAGTTTAAGGGAATACTAGCATCTCAGATATTTGCATATTGTAACGTCACTATCTCATGTATTCTGTCTACCACACACACACACACACACACACACACACACACAAATACACACAAAGTCTTGGCCTCATACACATACTCAAAAGCGGCAAGTTTTCATGTATGACCTTTCTCACGTGAAATTTAGAGGAAGAGGGTTAATGTTTCATTGGCTTAGATAGAGGATGAAGTAGGGATGTTATCCCTTTTGTGGATTTTTAAAGGATTTATTCAATGATTGTAAACTAGAAACAAACATTAGAATTATGTTTATTACGATGTAACTCTCAAAGTATTATTTAAGAAGGAAAAAAATCAACATAAAAAAAAGTTAAATGAAGGATTTTGCTTATTCATGAAAGAAAGAGAATACAACAATAGTTTAATAAAGTGGAAAATAAGAATAGAACCGAATCAATGATAAAACGAATAAAAACAATTGTAAAATCAATAATTTATGAAAATTATGAATGAATCATTCAAAAAAGATTTGAAATATTTGATAAAACAATAAATAAAATAGGAATCAAGGATACACATTGGTGAAGTTTATAACTTTGAAAACTAGCCATTAAATGCTTTATACACATATCTTGATCCCAAAAATCATATTGATGTATGTCTACTTGCTAAAGAAAATGTATTAAGAATTTGTTTGATCAGTTTTAACTTATTTTGAGAAATATATGATGTAAAAACATCAAAGTTCAATACTTCAATTGATTATGAAATGAGAAATTGTAAATATTTTAAACATTATTTACCATAACAATTTATATTAAAATAGGGAAATCATTTGTAATTTGAAGAACACATCAGGAAAAACAAGGTTTAAAAAATCAAGAAATTATAAGCATAAATGAAAGCAACAAAGGTTTCAACTGAAAACAATTCTAAGGATTATGGGATGTGGCAAATTTACGTGAGGTGCATTGTTTGCACTATGCAATGACCAGGAGAGAGGGAAGGAATCAAGACGAGAAGGTGCCTAGCTTATGTTTGTGAAATTTCAAGAATTGTTTAGTATTATCTAATGTTTCAGTAAAACATAATCCATTTTGAAACCATAAAAACCGTTCTTTTGTAAGACATGAATGAAGAAGACAATCAGTGTAAGTCATAAAATTCTTGAAGAGTGTAAAGAATTTTTAACTATGCTCATGAGACTACAAAGTGTTTTCCCTTTTGCTATTTCTAGTAGACGGATTATCCTTGAAACTACTCGAGGCACAAGGATGGTTACACTTGTGTACAAACAATTTGTAAAGTGATTGCTTCTTATGAACAAGGTTTGAGAAGTTTTACTCTAGATACAAAAAAAAGATATCAAGGATTTATGGTTTTTGAATTCAACATCTTTTCTAGGAGGAAATACTTGAAATCATAAGACCATTTATTTTTTCCGTTGGCAAAATATTTGGAACTTGACAAAAACTTTCATTGTTGTTTCTTTTTTCTAATCCTAGCTTTTGTTTCATGAAAAAAAGACGTGGAGACACACAATGACCTCCATTTGTCATGAAATGGCCATATTGGACAGTGTGAGAATTTTTGAAAGAACACGTTTTTTAACTTAGTAGGTGCCCGTTCTCGGCACTGAAGAAGTAAACTTTTGTGTGGAGGGTCTTGAATTTTGACTTTCCTGATCATACATCTCTCTCCCATACTTCCCTCCCACCAACAATGCCTGATTGTACATGGGGAGTGTATCCAAAGTGACACTACAATTTCTGCAAAATAATCGCACAAGTGTACACGTGTCTGTTTTTGCTTTCCATTTTCCTGGAAAGTTTGTTTATCACAGTTTTAATTTCTCCCCATGTGCATTGAATGCACATACAACACGTCTACTTGCTTTTGGTGTTGCACATCGGACCTGCGGGTAATCAAATCCTAACAAGAAAACGTCTTTACCCCCTCGGATCTTAGACTACCCTGTGGTGACTACAAGGGAAAGAGAACGGTAGTAGCATGTAAGAAAAAAAAATGGGCACTGGTATAAACATTGATGTGATGTGCACTTGACATTGATTAATGTCAAAAAAAGGTAGATGAGCCAAGATATCATGATTCCTTCCCACATTTCAAAAGGTTTTTGGAAGGGTTGTGATACAAATGTGCAAGAAAACATGCACATCTGACCAAGATTTTGTGTGGAAGGAAGGAATTCTATGTGACTAAGGTGATGGTTTTTGGAAACCTATAAGTCACATTGTTTAGTAGTGAGTCTTTGCACTCAAATAACACGTATCATACATGCACCTCAACTCACAATAACCATACCCGTTTTTGTTTTTGGTGTGAGGGTTATTTGATAGGTTGGAAATGGCTGAACAAATGTAAATGGACAACCTATGAGATTCCATATGCATTGGGTGAGAAATCATAACCTTATCTCCATATAGATTTTTTTTTAATTGTCAACACATCAACGGCCTTTATTGGTTACAATTTGAAGGTAAGATTTAAAATGATAGAAGAAAACCTCCATAATGATTTGAAGGGAAAATGTTCAGAAAAGTACAGTCATAGTGAAAATATTTTATGGTTTATTGTTGCTTTTATATAAACATATGAGAGGTATCGATGTTGTATCCAGTGCATTGCAGTATCCCTCTTATAGAAGAGCGTCATCCTCATCATAGGATAACATCCATTTGTCTTGGTTGGCAAGTCTTTTTACCCCACCACTCCAGATGTTTGTCTATGCCACTTTGCAACATCTCCATTTACCATATGCTTTGCACTAGATAGCAAACCGATAGACAACCTATTGCGTACATAAATTCAAAGATATAAGGAGGTGAACAATGGTTATCTCATAAAGGAATGGGGTTTTGCTTTGCTGGCTTACGCATCATATTGAAATTACATTTTGGAAGATAAAGCAGAGAGAAAACCATTCTTATCATTATGATGTAACTATGTTGTTTGTTCGTCTTTACATTTCTTTGAAAGTATTATTGTAAGTGAGAAACCCATTGATACAACTACATTTGGATTAAAAATGTATACCATAGTGGAAACAAGAAATTTTCATAATGGAATAACTCCCATGTTATTCTTTGTATAAATCCTAGTGTTTGAAGGAATAAATGCCACTGATTTTCTCCTTAAATGGTGAGTTAATCTACATCTTTGTCGTGGTAGAATTAAACATGAAAAATGAGTAAAACTTTGGAATTGATTGTTCATGATTTTGTTATTAGTTTTATACATAAACACTGGTGTAAGTTGGTGAACACCTTTACAAACAACACACTCATGCTTTTATTGCCACTACTTTTCACCACATGCACTTTGCAACCCCACCCTCCTTTCTCTCCTCCTGCGGTAGTACTATCAACAAACCTCAACCACCATTAAATGTTTCTACATATGGCTCATATAGCACTCAATTCACCTCTTCTTAAACTTTCAACATAACGTTTCATCCTTTCTCCATCCACAAAACCATTACTGACAACTGCACAACAACTAATATATCCAAGTGTGTATCTCAACATGCAACCAACACACCTTGCCATAGACCTCCACTCACACTTACCTCATAAGCTTTCCACCCGCACCCCTGCCCTTGCCATCTGAAATCTTTCAACACGTGCCAACCTATCTCAAAACACATCACTCAAAGTAAAAAAAAAATGTTTTTCTTAATCATACACCGTTACTTGCAAAAAGCTTAGATGTCCAATCATACACCTTCTTTTGCAATTCTCTCATGCATTTCAACCTTCACCTCCCCAATGTATCCAACCTCCACAATTCAAGTCAATTAAAACACTTTTCTTCAAGGACCTAGCATGGAAGCTTTTGACTTTATCAGAAAACATTACACAAACTTCACCTCATGCATGGATGTCCTTTCACTCACTTAACCTCAGCAAACATGATTTTCAAATGACAAATCTAGAGACATTTAGATAGTAGAACATCACGTGAGAATTTAATGTAAGTTACTAGTATCAAAAATCCTTTTTAGGATTTCTAATTTCAATGTAATACCCTAGCTATACTTCCACCAATCTCTCTCATAATAAAGATGCACATAAAAAACTAGAAAATTACAATGAAAAATCCCTTTCTTGAAAGTGACTTTCTGTCCATGTACATGGCTTATATACTTACAAGAATTGTTTTAGTGTAGTAGTTGTTTACACACTGTAGTAGTCCATTTTGAAATGAGAAAAGAGATGCACAAATCCTGAGTACATAACTTTCTTGTATGAAATTCATTACAAGTCATGTGATTCTGGGCATAATAGCTCACATAACCATAAAACACAATGGGTGAATCTCGTTTTCTTAGAGAGAGAAAAAAACAAGCTTAGATGGAAAACATGCTCGCTTCCGGCATGCTTTGATGATGGAGCAAGAAAAAAAGTGCTTGGGGTCATTGCTTCCATGCAAGAATTCTCAAGGTGAAATGAACCCTTTTCCCCCATTCTTTGACATGCAAACCCTCGATCTTGACTTAGGTTTTTCTATTGTTTGCATGTGAAAAACAAAGGTGTAATTTCTCCCTTCCAATTAAGAGAGGATGCCCTTGTTTTGTCTTTGTTGTTTTGTTTACAAGCAGACCCATTTGTTCAACACACAAAGCTCAATCAAACCCTGCCCCAAACTACATTGAGGATTTTAGGTTTTACTTTTTGTATGAGCTCCAGTTGGGCTATGCGGTAGCTAAGCCAAAAGAATTCCCTTTCAACCCATGGGGAGTCTTAAGCTCCTCTCAAACTGTTGGAAAATTGCCCAACGGTAGTATCACAAAGCCTTGAACGAAGGGGTTTGTGATGCTTGCAGGTGGCGCCACATGCCATACGTCATTGGCTCATTGCATGCAGTGTTGCCATGACTTTTTTCCTAGTTTCTTTATTACTTGCATGGCGGTAGAGGAGTCTAGTGGGTTTCTATATTATGGTTTTCTCTATGATAGGCAAATGAGCTATCTATCTCCAAAAAACTAGGTATATTAGACTTTTGCCCTATGTTTTTTTGGAAAGGGAAGTATGTTCTCATGATTTCTATTAAGAAATGTGAGAAATGGGTAGAAAAACAATGTTAAAATAGTTTTCCATCACCATGAAATGCAACATATCTTGTGATTAATGATAAAAAACAACGCCAATTTTTATCAAAATGGTATCAAAGTAGGCACTCTATTTTCTGGGTGAAAGGTTTCTTGGAAAAAGGTTACATGTTTGATTTTTATTGAATCCAAAATACATATCCTTTGAGGAAAAACAACAAAAAATCATTTATTGCTGTCCTCTTTTTCTTTTTTTTTGAAAACAAAACCTCTTTAGTCTTCAGTCCATCATTACAAGGTTCAAAAGAACTTCTAATCATGTACTCAGTCCTATAATGACCATTACTTGATAAGTGAACACACATCCCTCACAAGCTTATGATGTAAGGAGCATTTATGAAGGTTCTAAGAGCAGTTAAAGATCTAATATTTTCATCTATTTGTTTGTGTGTTTAATAACATAAAGTCACCAATGTATCATTTTTAATAGGACATATGATTTAAACTACCTTCCTTATGGAGAACACGTAACGTTTATTAAACAAGTTTCAATACAATCTCTTTAAAGCCAAATAGCTGACCGTGTAGAATGGGGCATATTCATTTTTGAATAATCATCATACAATCATTCAATTGACTCTAAAATGTCAGCAATACTCATCAAAAATGAAATTAGACCACGTTTTTTATGTTATGAAGTCTGGAATAAGAGAAGATATATGATTAACTTCAACATTCAGCCTTACATCATTGGAAAAAAAACATTTTGCATATTCACGTCATGTGAAGCTATTAGTAGGGTTTTCTTTCATGCTCAAATTCATGATGATGAAATAACACCCTACTCTTACTTTGATATGTTTCATAACTAGGAACCTTTGTTTTGACCCAAAGAGATATCAAGGTTTTTTGCGTTGTATTCAGTGCGTAGAAATTCGACCTTGAATGATGTCTAAAAACTTGCAGGCTGATTTCATGCTGAAAGAAAGCTCTCAAAGATGGAGATGCTAGTGCAACGGACCTTGATTGCTTCTTTGTTGTAAGAAAGAACCTTTCACCAAATATTGTAGACATTTGAAAATTTCAGGGACTCATAGTTCTTTAAGGCCTCGTAATTCGTGTACATAAGTTCTCACCCAAAGTTTTGAAATAAACATGACAAACCCCCTCAAAAGTGAATCTCTGAATTTAGGTGGTATTACATCATTTCAAAAAAATCATCACTTCCCTGAATTGGCCCAATATGAAAGGAGGAGGGGAAGGTAATTTGTATGTAGTTATACAAATTCTTGAGCAAAGAATCTCCCAAAAGCTTAAAAAAGGGAAGGAGCAAACTTACATAATGCACATTAGATATCCTTTTCAAGATTTAGGAAACAAACAAATTGATTCTTTTGTTACTAAATTAAAACAACAAGTTATTGAAACGTTGAAGAAAAAATAAATTCCATTCTTAACATAGATTTTATTTCCTACATGTTTGTGTTATTGGTTAAAAACAACCAAATATTCAACATTCACGTTTTATTTGCTAGTGGTTTTTCCAATCAATACAATATTCGAAATAAGAGAAATTAAAAACTTATTTACACCCTTTTAAGGGTTAATTATGTTTCTTTCAAAACATCACACACGGTTTTGAAAAAATATAAAAGTTTACCTTTTACAATTCATGTTGAATGGAAGATGATAATGATATTGAAAACATAGACAATAGGTAACTATTAACACTTAAAAACTGTGACATGGATCAGGTTTTGTTCAAACCAAGGTTCTCGAATGAAATCTTGAGAATTCTTACCACAGGTAAAACTTCGCTAACAATCGAAATGATTTTATGCGTTTTGTATTGCCTCCTACTAAAGTTGAGGTGGAATCAAGAGAGCAATAGCTTATCTTCAAGCACTAGGATAGATTTTCTACACGGTTTTATCTGTTTTATAATGTATTACATGGTGAGTTCCAAAGATTATTGATTGAAAAGTATGATCATCACATGTGAGTAAAAACAAGTGCTATCATCACATCCATTATAGCTTGAAAAACGTTAGTCTTTTTTGTTTTTTCAGAATAGCACATTTTAATGAACTATTATTGTTGAGAACTAGTCTAAGAGTGCAATTGATTTTGATTTCATTTTTGAAGTTTTCTTCACATCAAGTTTTATGTTCTGAAATTGATGAGATTCATTAACCAATGTCGAAGAGGCAAACCTGTGCGCATACAAATGCAAACATGTCGTCTTATATATTGATTCTTTTACCAAGTACTGCACTTTTAGTTGGGTCAATCTTCGAAAAAAGCACATTATACAGATATCACATCCATCCACCATTCCAATGTTTTGATTAAATCCCTTATACCCACCTTCTGGGCGTCAAAATTCTTGAATACCAACTTTGAACACTAAATGACCACAATACCAACTCTTTTTAACTAGTGATCGCATTTTCCACTAAACACAAATAGTGATTTACCGTCAAGAAGTACCCACTTTTGAAAAATCATAACTACGATATCAGTATTGTATGCATGTTTTTGGAACGGTGGGTGGTATAGAAATCATATCAAAGGATTCTATGGATTCATTACAATGTGTGTTTTCTTAGAGATTACATTGGTTAGGACGGCAAATACAATAGGAAAAATGTAACGTTTCCATTTTTTGCAAAATCATTGAACAATATGGTTGCCTTTTGTAGTTTTGGTTGGGGTCCTTATTTCAAAGCTTTCGTCCGATGTCATCTCCACAGCCTGGTTATTTTGCATCATTGAGCGCGTTCTTGCATTCAATGGGTGGGGTTCGCCTGCCGACATAGGCAGCCGTGCTTGAGTATGGTCTAGTGGTGGTTCACTCACATGTTTGCTTACTAAGCCAAAAAAAAGCTACACGTTGCATAGGACATCGCTCGTCGGAACGCCTTAAGCGAGGCCAACGATGTCGGCCCCTTTTCTTCAGCTTTTGACAACTAATGTATAAAAAGAAACCATTTTTATCGTTGTCGCGACTTCGCTCAAAAGATATGATTCTTTTGCTAATAGTTGAGACATAAGATGTTCCTATCCAACAGTAATTCATCAACCTTAAGATGCTTTCATTAATCACAAAACATATCATACATACTTGAATATAGTATTTCTTTGTATAAGTGATCAAAACATGACTTGTATTGCAGATGTAAATGACACTAATTTCGATCTCTTTGTAAACTTGCTTCGTCATTGTTCACACAATTGTTGTATGTAACAACTCGAGGGTTTTCTTGACTGTTCAGTTGACTTAATTGGCTCAATTCTGATCAAGATGATTGAATTATTTTGAAAAAAATGTACTCAAACGACCTCGTCGATCTTGCTTTTGTTCTTTCGGCGTTTGATGCATACTTTGATGGGCGTTCATGAAATGGAGGCTTGTTTTGCTCACAAGGTCCCGTCTTTTACACTTCCAAAGCAAGCCTTTTCCTTTGTTCGTTGTCTAGTATTGCACAAGACATGGAAGAAAAGAAGCTAGGGCAATGAGCTCGCATTCAACTTTATGTCTCAAGAGGTCGTCAAACATTCGAAGAAAAAAACTCGAATATCTCCATTGGGGGATGTGACGAGCCCCAACCATTCAATTTATATGGCAAATAAAGATAGTGTTATCAATATTTGTCTTAGATGGAATAGTCCCCCAACAATGAGGTCAATCATGCACTCATCGATTGTCGACAAACAACCGATGGTGTTTCTTTCGGCATGTTGGAAGTAAAGGAAGGAACATTATCAATTTTTAAACATTAAGAATATAGGTCCTCAAAAGGCAATGTCACTTGTGATAGGGATTATGTGGGCCTCATTCAGTATGATTTGCGATGTTTAGGAGCACGAGCCTTGTACATTCGCTTGTCACGTTTTGTGATGAGCGGATGTCGAGAGTGGGTATCGGAGTCAACCCAAAAGAAGTGGGTAGAGTGTGCTACCTTTTTTATCTTTTGACATTGTGCGCACCAGCTACAAAGTGTGGGCAAAACGGAAGGCACCTGCCAAAAAGTGGGCATACCAATCATGTTCTCCCACGAATGGACAATACGAAAATGAAATTCTAAACCGTGGGTGACTTGCACATAACGTTTTCAAATGGTGGGTAAAAAGGAATCCCCCCTCCAGAATTTCTTACGCAATCTGTGAGGAACTGTTCCCAATGAAATTTGAATCATATTCTTTTCTTTTATCGAGGTGATGTAATGGAGTGACGTACAATTTGGGTAAGATCATGAAAGAATCAGTGAGGGGTGTCAAACTTTGGTTACATATTAGCTTGACAACGTTGAAATGAATTTTTCATCCAAAACGTTCTTAATCATTAAGGTTTTTCATATTGTAGTACAAAGAAATGATTTTGAATACAAGAATTAAAATCACCTTGAAGGTGCATGCATGGATGAAAGACTAATCAATCCTTCCTTTCGATTTCCCGTCACAAAAGAAAATGAAAACAAATTCCTGATTTTACCAATTGAAAGTTTCCTTTAGCCGGCCCATTGGTGCATTCATAGGCTTGACGTTGAGTTTGATTTTACAACTAAACTCTGATTTTGTCGGTAAATTCTTTTCACGACTGGTTGTGAAAGACTTGTCCGAAGCCCAAACATTAAACGAAAAACCAGTTCTGAGAATCAACTGTTGCGGAAAGTCTTCAATTTCTATCCACGCTAGTCCACAACGATTGTACATTGGCTCTCGTCGGAGTGCTGGTTTTGCACCCTTGCAGTCTGTCGTCCGGATCAGCAGACGATAGCTGACTGGCTTCGCCAATGGAAATTTCGGGTGTCACTTCATTCTCGATCTACCATTAACAGACCGTTATGAATTGGCTCCCTTTTGGGTCATGTCTCGAGAAATCGCGATCACAACCAATCCTTCATCAGAAATGGTACCTCTTCAGTCCTTCACGACGCAGTCGCAAACGGAATTTGGCAACGGAACCAGCCTTGCTGTCAATCGCGGTCGCACGTGGGAATGGGTGAGGGATTTTCGCTCAATATTTCACTCAATTCATCCACCCGCTCGGACTGTGCCTGGGGTTCGATGAACAGGCTACACCTATCCACGCCTCACTACTTTCGATGCGTACATCTGAGGAGTTCCCTTCTAAAGACATACTGAATTGCAGATTGAGAGGTCAAATTGGGGTTCGAATCCTGTAAACAAATTCAACTTTCTCGTCAACAGCACTTTTCTGTTTGTGTTGGGAAAAAAAATCTCCAACTTCAAAGATGATGTCACTCTCATATCAAAAGTTAATTATCGCGAGTAGGTGCCACCAATTTATCTAATCCCCTGCATGGCCTCGATTTAGGATTATCTGGCTGAGGCTGGAAACGTGTAGCAAAGTACGCGATGAGCCCTGAGTAGGCCGATGAGCCTGGATGCGAACTCAGTACCCGCCAACGATCGATTAGGAAGCAGGTTTGCGATGTGTTTATGTGGTTTTATTGGTTTTTGGTGATATTCAGATCCAATTTTTCATTAAAAG
>SZWC01018075.1:45135-52635 GCA_023375785.1 Penium margaritaceum | reverse complement strand
AGACACGAATCTGCAACGTCGCAAGGGCGAGGGCTCGAGGCCGATGGCCTCGAGCCCTCGCCCTCGCATCCCCCCTCATCATTGATTGTGAGTAGGGACAAGGGGAGAAAGTGAGATAGTACGTGCAGGGTAGATACGGGTGAGAGAAAAAAAGCAGCCAGGAGTGGGTGGCAGCGACTGGGGGTCCGTTTGAAAATATTCGCGATGTGTACGGGATGGACCTGCTGCGTGCAAAAGTGGGTATCGGAGTCATATGGTTAAAAGTGGGTAACGCGCGCAACTTTTTTCAACTTTTTTGAAAAGAGAAAAAAGTGGGGAATGCGTAAATACCCGGACAAAAAGTGGGGAATCCGGTCTGCGATTCCCAAAACGTGGGTGACCTACGCATAACTTTTTCAAATGGTGGGTAAAAAGGAAGGATAAATTGACCAGATAATCGTGGTTTGGGCCTTATCTGTAGCACATGCGTCGGGTCCGTCCGGAGCAAGAGTATTTGAGGCTACCTTGTTTCCTAGCTTACCGGAAGCTCCGCCTTGGTGGCGGTGGTCGACACCGTATGCCGACCTGAACGGTTGGGCGGTCGTTTTCACGCCCTGGCTCGATTGGCCGTCTCACCATTTTAGAGTCCCGAAATTGTTAGCGGATGGCTCCGATTGTCTTGTCTCCCCTCTAGTTCGATCGGAGGCCCTGTTCTCTATTCCATGGTCGATGCTAATGAGCTGATGACAACTCGACGAGAGAATACAGTGTATTTGAAAAGTTTCAGAAACAGCTCGCCCGTTGTAATCGCGCCGTCATCGCTGCCTACAGTTGGAGGCTCTTATGTTACATCGGAGTATGGCTTAGGTCAGATTAGCCGGCCAGATCAATCTATCCAAAAGCTAGTTTTCCAAATACGTGACGGTCATCGTTGACCGTTACGTATTTGGAAAACTAGCTTTTGGATCTGGCTCTCGTCATACATACCTGCCGTCGTCGTCGTAGCCAGTCATGGCGACTGGTCAGGTCGTCGCTGCGGACAAGTTTTCCCAAAAAGGAATCTGTCCCCAGAAAATAGTCCTAGACCTATTTTCTGGCAGGCAGGGTTTTCTCGGTGGGCCCTGGCAGACGCCCGACAGCCCAAACCCGGGCGTCGTCCGTTTTGCCTGAAAACTGGACCAGACCATAATACCAACGCTGCAAACGCAGCCGTGCGGTCAGAATCGGCTAGAAAAATAACAGCAAAGAGTTATGGCTGCCCGAACCCGGGCAGTGCCTATGACTGTCAGTGATGCCAAACAGGTCCACACGGCAGGAGACATGGACCCTGGGCACAGCATGACGCTGCAGACGCAATGCCACAACCAGAAACAGAGCTGGGTTCACGGACACAACATCTGCAGTGGCGCTGACCGCCGGCGGCCCTGTAGGTAAGGGAAGAAGAGACAGGAACACTGTGGAGCAAGCACCAAGACGGGTGCACCATGTATGGAGACCACGAGCCACAGAGATCTGTCAAAAGTACAATGAGAGTTGAGAAGTGACGAAGTAACAAGCAACAGAGCTGTTACGGGGAGGGGAGAGCGAGCGAGCGAGCAGCGAGCTCGATCTCGCTCGCCACCCTCGAACCTGGGGGATTCGATCCAACCTACCCACAAGACAATTTTCTACTAGAGTGTAGGTGTGCCAAGCAGATATCTGGCTAGTGGGCGAACCCGATTATTCTCATGGCCAACTGTGCTTGAATGCATGTGATAAATGCAAATGTGGCTGGCAAGCTCAGATTGAGCCTCTTCATGGTTCGTCTTCCCAACTTCTGGTCATGACGAGTCCGTCGGCAAAGTCATCTCTCTCTGGTCAGTTACCTGCACCAGTGATGTGAGTGTGCAACGAGGCCAGAGGTCACCGTGTGATAATGATATGAATCCAACACTCCCCCATGACCCACAGCCGACGCACATGAACGACATGCACAGGCACAACGCGAACGTCACAAGACGTGACACAACACAAGACTGTACACGAGCACTGGCATGACAACTCAACCAGGAGCAACACGAGGACACAGTAACCCAACAGCGTGCACTGCTGCCTTGAAGACATTGCTGCTGAGTGCCTTCGTGAGAAAGTCAGCTCGTTGCTGTCGCGTGTCAACCCACACAATCTTGACATCACCTGCAGCCACACGCTAACATAAAAAATGATGCTCTACATTGATGTGCTTGGTGCGAGTGTGATGCATGCCGTCGTGCTCAGCAATAGCTTTTGTGCTTTGATTGTCACAACGTAAGGTGATGCAGCGGATGGGTACACGCAACTGCTGAAACAACCGACACAGCCAAACACTTTCACATGTGCCTGCACCAAGGGCGACATATTCCGCCTCACTCGAGCTGCGTGCGACGCAACCCTGCTTACCGCTCTTCCAGGAGACTGCTGTGCCACCGACGAGAAAGACATAGCCGGTGCGGCTGCGTGCATCCGTGTCTTGCGCCCAGTCACTGTCAGTGTAGCCATCAACAACGACGGACGGCTGCGCCCGGTAACAGAGGCCAACTCGTGCAGTGGAAAGCGCATATCGAACAACATGCAGCGCGGCCTCCATGTGCCGCACCCGTGGGCACTATGAGAACTGTGCAAGGAAGTTCACAGCGAAAGCGACGTCTGCTCGTGTGGTAGTGGCCAGGTACATCAATGACCCTATGACGCGCAGGTAGTCGGTCATATCCACCTGCTCCCCCAGCTTGGACACATCCAGTGTTTTCAACAACCTCTGCCCAGCGGGCGTCATCGACGTGGATGCTGAGGGCACAGACTCAAGGAGCGAGGCAAAGCGCTCCCCCACACTCCTGACATATGCAACCTGGTGGACATGCAGAACACGGTGAGCACGATCACACTCAAGCTCCATGCCGATAAAAACTCGAGCTGGGCCCAGGTCTTTCATCTTGTACGTGGACTGCAGCAGGGACTTCACAGCCGACACTGCCTCCTGACTGGGTGACGCAATGAGCAGGTCGTCCACATAGACGAGGACTGCCACAAACGGTGCAGAGTTGGGAGCGACAAAGAGAGAAGGATCCACTGTGCTACGACGATATCCACCCTTTTCCAGGGTAGAGGTGATCTCCTGGTTCCAACACCTTGGTGACTGCTTCAGGCCATAGAGAGCCTTGCGCAGTCTCCACACCCTATCAGTGCCGTCAGAGAACCCTAGAGGTTGCACCATGTAAATCTCCTCGTCCAACTGACCGTGCAGGAAGGCGTTGTTGACATCCATCTGCTCGAGCTCCCAGTCATGGTGGGCGACAAGACTCAGAAGGGCGCGAGCAGTGGTGTAGCGTCCGACGGGGGCAAACGTCTCGTCAAAGTCAACGACAGGGACTTGTGAGAACCCCTTGGCGGTGAGACGTGCCTTATACTTGTCAAGCTCGCCATTGGGCTTGTACTTGCGCCTAAAGACCCATCGTGCATCGATGGCTTTGCGACCGGGCGGGAGATCGACCAGCTCGTAGACGGCGTGGTCACCAAGAGCTCGAAGCTCATCCCGCATGGCTGCCTCCCATTGCTGGGAGTCGGGCGCAGTGCGTGCCTGACGAACAGTAGTCGGGTCTGACGAGGGCGCAGCAGCAACTGTCGCGTGACAGTCAGCAGCACTGCTGCGGATGGCGGCTTCGAGAGCGCGCTCGTGCTCAGACCTGAGCAGTGTCTGCCCAAGGGCAGAGCTAGGGTGGACCACTGCTGTGGCCAGGCCCAAGGCGTCCATGCCAGTCGGTAGCCTTCCAGGCTGCTCTGGGTGGGACTGGACAGGACGGACGGATGGGGCAGAGACACTGGACGAACGAGAGGGGAGCACACGGAGACGCCCGCCACGGACGAAGGGCTCGATGGGAGCAGGACCAGGAGGGTCACCAGGCAACGACGGAGCAGCGGTGGAACAACTGGGTGCCACAGGGGTAGGCGGACTGGACGGAGCCGCTGAGGAGTGTGCAGGAGACATGGACTCAGACGGAACGGAGGAGGACAAGGCAGGAGACGTAGGAGCTCCGAGCGAGCTGGACGACACGGAAGGAGAAGGGGAAGGAGTCACAGTGCCAGACGACGAAGGCCGCTCCGAGGGTGGAGGCTGCGAGGAAGGGACCGCAGCAGGGACTGCAGGGGCAACGGGAGCCGCAGGCCCGACTTCCCCCCGCAACCGAGAGAGCGGCAGCAGGGAGGCTGCCGTAGAGTGACGACTGAGGTCACGGAGAAAGACAGACTCGAAGAAAAGAGCATCGCGGGACTCAATGACTGGCTGGCGCTCCTGGTCCCAGAAGCGCCAGGCTTTGGACTGGGTAGACACGCCCAAGAAAGGGCAGAGGCGCCCACGCGGGGAGAGTTTGCCGTCACGAAGGTCCTCAGGGAGCCAGACCGACGCAATGCTACCCCAGACGCGAGCGAGGCGCAGGTCAGCACGGGACCCGTACCAACGCTCAAAAGGTGTGACCGAGCGGGGAAGGGGCCCGTGTGGGACCCGATTCCACACCCAGGTCATGTAACTCATGGCCTCAAAGGCGAAAAGAGGAGGAAGACCGGACTCAGACAGAAGGGTACGGACGCCGTCGGCAAGAGTCCGGTTCCAACGCTCAGAGACTCCATTTTGTTGGGGTGTGTAGGGAGCAGAAGTCTCCAGACACACCCCTTGAGACTCAAGGAACCGGGCGGTGGGACCAAGAAACTCACCGCCGCGGTCGCTGCAAAAGACACAGAGGGAGCGCTGACAACACCGTTCAGCCTTGCGGAGCCAGGACTCAAGGACAGCAGGGACGTCACTCTTCTGGCGAAGAGCGAAGACCCAGCGATAGCGGGAAAAGTCATCAGTGAAGCACAAAACATAACGCCCAACACCCCCAAGAAGGTCATGGGAGAGAGGACCCATGACATCAGCGTGCACAATAGCAAGGTGGTGGGAGGACCGGGAGTCAGAGGAAGCAAAGGGAGAACGATGCATTTTCCCTTGGGCGCAGTCGAGACAGTCAGAGGGACAGGGCGAGGGAAAGGTAGAGGGTGACAGTCCAACAGCAGGTTGGAGACGGAGCATGCTGGAGATGGCATCAGTGTGAACATGGCCAAGATGACGATGCAAGAGTTGGATATCGGCGGGGGAGAGAGATGGCGCAACGTGTGCAAGAGAGGAGCCAACAGAGTGGGAAGCGGGAGCAATGAGGGGCACACAGTAGAGTTCATCACACTTAACCCCCCGCAGGACGATGCGACCAGTGGAACGAATGCAGACAGTGCCAACACCCCGACTGGCTGAGAAGTCCATGCCCTGATTGTCAAGGGAGGGCACGGACAACAGGCTGAGCTCCAAGGAAGGCACATACAGCACGTCGGGCAGAAACAGCACGCCACCAGGACCAACAAAGCGAACAACGCCCACGCCCTGGACAGGCAGCAACTGACCAGAACCAGTACGAACAAAACGGACAGAACCAACGGGACCCAACGAGACAAATGCTAAACGAACAGAGGTCATGTGGTGGGTGGCGCCGGAGTCGAGAACCCAGAAGCCACCGGAGACACGAACACCAGGAAGGACGCCACAGGTGGCAACAGTGCCAACAGAGGGTGGAGCAGAGTCACAGATTGACAGGCAACGAGGAAGCACGACAGACTGCCAGTGCTCAACCCACGGAACAGATGCGGACGGGAACCCAAGAACATGACCGGGGGGGTCCCCATGAAGGACAGTGTCAGTGTGACAAGGGAGACCTCTGGCCAACGAAGACACACTCTCACCTCCCTGATCGCGGAGGTGAAGACGCTGGAGAAGAGACTGCTCCAGCTGGCGCTCGCCATCGACGGACGCTGCGGAAGATGGAGGAGACTGCCGCGAGGGAGGTGCGAACCACGGAGGTGGGACGTACGCCGAAGAAGGGGGCCCATCAAACGCGGGCGCTCCGTAGAACGGTGGCCAACCCCATGGGTATGGGATGGGGGGTGGAGCTGTGGAGACGCCTGCGGTGGAGTAGACCTGGGCTGAGGTGGAGCCGACAGGGTGAGAGACTGAAGAGGAGCTGGAGTTTGTGGCGGACGAAGAGGAAGAGCCGCCGGTGCGAGACCAGTGCGCACGCAAAGAGCGGGCCAGGCGCAGATCATCAGGAGGCGCAGGGCACGTACAAGCAGAATGCTCAGAGGAACCACAGTTCCAGCACACAACCGCACCAGGGACACAGGATGGTGCAGTGTCCTTGCCCTTCCTTTTGCCCTTCCCATTGCCCTTGCCACGCCCGCGCCCCTGGGAGGCGAGAGCGGTGGCCGTAGATGCCGAGGAAGAAGAGGACGTGGAGGAGGCGGCGGCAGCCGAGGAAGAGGCAGGAGAGGAAGCGGTGGTGGCTGCAGCAACTCCGGCAACTGCAGCACGGTGTAGACGTTTGTTCTGAAGGCTGGTCCACCAAGCGGCGAGCCGATCACCCACGAAGTCCCAGAGAGCACCAATGCCCGGTGGGGAATCAGGAGGAACGGGCTGAGAAGCGACCTCGTCGACAAGCATCTCTGGCGCAGCAGCAATGAGGGCACGGACAGCACGGGCAGACTCAGCAGCGACAGGCGTAAAAGGTGCGACAGCTGGGAAGTAGTATTCCCACAGACGCTCCCCCTGGGCCCAGGCGCTGAAGCGGGTTTCCTAGGAGGAGAAGACGAGGCCGGCGGACAGGACAGGCGGCTGCGAGAAGAAATCATGCTGGCGCATGACAGAGGTGGGATGAGCAGCGGAAGGAGTGACAGCAGTATTGCCCGCAGCGGTGCTAGAAGCAGAGGGTGTGGAGGAAGCAGCCACAGTGGTGCTAGCGCTGGCAGAAGCGGTGGGGACGGACGCAGCAGGGAGGCGCTTAAGCACAATCGCTGCAACCTCGTCAGCAAAGGTGGCGCGATTATCATCGGCAAGCTTGAGGCGGTCCTCAGCCTCACGCTACGCCTCGAGAGCGAGGCGCAACTGGCGCTGCAGGTCAGCTATGACTGATTCGTCGTCACTCGGCATGGTGACGACGACGAGGTCCTGCCTGACAGATTTCGGCAGAGTTTCCCCTGCCCCAGTGGGCGTGGGAAAACTAGACGTGCCCAAGGCACGAGAGATGTGTGCTGCAGGACAGCCCGACCCCAATCAGACAAGCAACAAGATCCCGCAAGGGAGGAAAGGAGGCAAGGAGACAGAGCAACATCCGAAGACTCTCACAAAGCAGGAGGAGGTGGAGGCGCGCACAACAAGGCAAGGAGTGATGGGACAGCAGCTGCAACTGCAGCTGAGACAACGGAGACAGTGGATGTGATGGGGATCACGAGAGCAAGCGCTCCGGTGGTGAGGACGGCTCCAAGAGTGGTGAAGGCTGCAACGATGGAGATGGCGGCTGTGACGACTCTGGTGACGGTCGAGGGAGCAGATGAGGCAGTTGCAACAGCACCAGAGGTGGAGGTACGAATGGAAGAAGCGGCTGCAGACACGGCAGACGCAGCGGAGGCAGTCGCGGAGGCAATAGCAGA
>SZWC01018075.1:7869-20539 GCA_023375785.1 Penium margaritaceum | reverse complement strand
GTCGCACTGTTCCTTTGGTGGTCACGGTGTTCGTAGTCGGGATAAAGTGAGAAATTTTGGAAAGCCTGTCAACAACCACGAGGATTGCGTCGTATCTCTTGGGTGTGACTTGTAATCATGTGACGGTGTCCATGGAGATGTTGTTCCACGGTTTCGTTGGGATGGGGAGTGGTTGTAGATGTCCAGGTGGCTATGTGTGACCGGACTTTTGTCGATGACACTTGTCGCAGGATTTTCAGGAGTTTGTCGTTTCGAATTGCATCTTATCCCACCAGTAGTATTGTGCCAGCTTCTTGAAAGTCTTCTCTTCTCTGAAATGTCCACCTCAACCAGTGTCGTGGCATTCTTCGAGCAGCATGCGTCGGAGTTGGTTGTTTGGAGAAATGACCACATGGCGAGCGAATGGTTGCATCCAATGGGATACGTCGTATCAAGATTTTTCCTTGTCGTATCCGCTATGCTAGTTGTAGCCTCATGTGCATAACTGCTCAAGATATGGATCTCATTGTAGCTGTATTGCTGCTACCTCAGCCAGCAAAACTTGTCGACGACCGAGAAAGTCTATCGGGTTGGTTCTTCTTGGCCGGTACTCGATATCGCAGTCCAACCCAGATTCAATGAACTCAATCCATTGGGTTTTATGTCGACAGAGGTTCAGCTGCATCTTCAAATGTTTCGGTGCATGGTAGTAAGTGCGCATGATGCATCAGTGGCATTCAAGATTGCATCGCCATGTCTTAAATGCATGTATGACCGCAAGCATCTCTTTCTTGTATAAGTTGTAGTTGAGTTTCGGTCCTTGCAATTTTCTTGACATGTATGCGACTGGTTGTTCTCCGTTTTCATGGTCTTGTAGAAGGACTGCGTCGATGGCTCGATCTGAGGCGGTCATGGCCATGACGTAGTTGATCGTTGGATCGGCTAACCGTAGGGCTCGAACCGAGGTCAGAGCGTTCCATAAAGCAGTGAATGCTTCTTGTTTGTTGGCTCTCCACCGCCACTCATTTTCTTATTGAGTGAGGTCGAAGAGAGGCACTGACTCTAGGGCTTAGTCCTGTACGAAACGTCGGTAGTACTTGTAGAAGCCGTGGAAAAATTGAACATCTTGAACATTGGTCGGTGTTGGCCAATCAATGATTGTTGCCACTTTTTTTGGATCCATGGTGATCCGTCCGCCGCTGATGACGTGATGTAAAAACTCAATCAAACGACGACTGAAATTGCACTTGAAGAGTATTCCGAAAGCTTTCTCTCTCTGTAAAACTTAAAGAAATTTGTGAAGATGTTCATTGTGCCCCACCGGGATGCGGCTGTAGACAAGAATGTTGTCAGGGTACACTACGGCAAAATCGTCGAGGTACGAACATAAAATGTCGTTCATTGCCACCATGCACATCGCCAGGGCATTCGTAAGTCCGAACTCACAATGCCCACAGCGAGTTGAGAACACCGTCTTCTCGATGTTCGTGTGTGCCACATGCATATAAAGATAAGCGATGCTTAAGTAGCTTTGGTGAAAATTTGAGAGAATTCAAAAACAATAACAGGAGGATAATGAATATTACTTCATATTGTAGTAAACTATGAAAAAATTGAAAGCATAATGATTTATTATGAAATGCTTCTATTATTCATAGAAATTTGAATTGAAGATATTTGTATTTATTTAAATAGAATAAACAACTATTCCTTATGATACATTAATGAGAATATAATGAAACATGATCAATCCTCATAATACTTCTGAAGCCTTTTGCAATTGTGTTGAAGGAATCATTCAAGAATATGCTACTTTTTCATTTGTCTGTCCCAAAAGATTTATGAGTGTATTGTCATACATAATTTAAAAACAAAAGTATTGGTATCGTGATGTTTGAGTAGCAATTTGATTGAATAATGTATATTGATCGTGAAATGAAAAAACATCTTCATGAGTCTAGAAGAAGATGAAGAAAAAGTGAGTAGATTCTGGTTTAAGGACTGCTCCGTCCTTTCTGTGCACTACACTGATTTGGCATCGTAACAAGCCCTATCAAGGATCTTTAAGTGTTCTTTGGGCTTTATCTGTAAATACTACACTTCATCACTATCCTTTTCCCTTTGGTTGCAAACGTGGCCATAAGACAAAGAAGGTGCCACCACACGCTAGATGTAGCTACTATTGTAAGGAAACATCCAAGTCGCACCATTTATGGCCAAATTTCAAGGGGGGCGATGAATTATGGCCAGTATGGATGTCGGCGCTGAGCCGCTGCCAATTTAGGAAGGAGCACCAAAATTATGGCCAAGCGATTAGAATTACGGGGGATTGACCATACATCCACGGAATTCTCGATATTTATCGCCATTTCCATGTTTTGCACATTAACTATGAAATATCAATTTTTGGAACTTTTTTCTTATTTATTAATGCTATATCTTGCGAGTATGAAAAAAGCAAATGTACATGCTATTTCGACACCGCATGCCATCGAGAGACAATATGCAAATGTCGTTACACATAAGAGAAAAATCACAAACCCCTCTTTTGAGTGGTTTGTGACTTTTCCAACAAAGGTTTACGACAATTTTGACTGTGGGGGACCAAAACAACCCATGCGTTGAAAGGGAACCTGCTGGGCCCCACTACCGCACGACCGAGCAGGAGTCAGCGTAAAAATAAAACCCTTAAATCTCGAGTGTAATTTTGGGTAGGATTTGAGAGTGGTTCTCTAGCGTGGTAGTGCACGCTGACCGGTCGAATGAGCCACGTGGCTCGAGCGGATCACCAGGGATGGTGGGCGGTTGGATGGGATGGCTTGAGGGTGGGAGACCCTCAAGCACCACGGTTTTGGCCTAGTCAGCCAAGGATTCCATCGAATCCCATACTTTGGTATCAAAGCTCCATGACATGAATGCCATGTCGACTTTGCCGTTGATGCTGAGGCGGCTTTCACTCGTAATGGGGGGAGTGTAGCGTGGTAGTGCCATGCTCACAGGTTGAAGGAGCCATGTGGCTTGAGTGGGGTCACCTAAGACTGTGGGCGGTTGGACGCGATGGCTTGAGGGTCGGAGACCCTGAAGCACCACAGTTTTGGCCTAGTCGGCCAAGGATACCGTCGCATCCGTTACATTAGTATCAAAGCCTTTGGGCTTGAATCCCACGTCGCGATTAATGGAGGGACCAAGCGACTAGATACCCACCATGTCCAAGTTTAAAGCTTTCATGCCTGCATGTTGAACAAGGTACCGGGTACCTAGAACAATTTCATTTTATAACCACATATGATCAATGACCTTGCCCGTGAAACTGTGTATGAACAAGTGTATTGGGAAGTGAACAAACTAGTGAACATGGACTGTTCAGAGAAAATGCTACAAATCACATAGATCCCATTAAAAACTTTTGTCTATAAAGGGAATGTTCATTTGGGCTTTGCTGACATGTAGTCATGTAGATGTTTTGTGAAAAATGTTTGCATGCAGAAATACACCTTTTTGTACACTGATCATCAAGTGTGTGGATTTGAGGTGATTAATCATAACTATTTATAAATGTGTATTCGGTGTCCACCATGTTAAAGACGGCATATACGAGTGAAGTGTTTTGGGAACGCCATACCATAAGGTCTTATTTTTAAAACGGAGTACCCACGTTGAAAGTAGGTGAATATTTGCGCCTACATGAACACGGTCCTAGAGTGCAAAATCGATGATGTGTTCGTGTCATTCTGTCGAAGTCATAAAAAACTGGAGTGGGGGAAGTGCCAGGTCCAACTCAAGAGAACCAGCGGAGGGAGGGGGGTCAAGCATGCAACCTCCCATTATGCACACCGTGTAATGGTCGTGCGCATAAAAGAAAATGAATCACACACAGGTAAGCTGGAAGTGAGACCAGGTTTTCCTAATCTTTGTCACTTGTGCACAACAGCAGAAAACAACTTGAAAATGTCGTAAGAATATCGATGTAAAACGTGACCACCGTCCAATCAGAAGATCCAACGTCTCATGAATTTATTTGTCACATAATTCAGAGTGTTTCTTTCTGGTGGGACATAAACAGGAGATCGTATTAATAATGCAAAACCGAGAAAAGACAGTGTGGCCCTAAACATGCCTTGAATTCATTCAAATTAGACAAGAGTACTACGAATATTGTCATACGTACAACAGAAGAATCAGGTACCCTCAAATTAATGTGGAGTTTCCATTCGTTATGGTGCTCACAACCATTGTGCGCACCGTAACTACCGTGTGGCATATGTTCAATGAGAGAAAACACTTTTTTAGTTACACACGTGAATAAAACTAACCCCTCGCATTAAGATTTTGAGAACACGTACGTGTTTGCATTTGCAAACTTCTTAACATAAATATGTTCATTTTCAATTGACGACTCCAATCCAACACACTATGAAGAAATTAATTCTATAAAGATGACATCAAATAATCAGACCTTTGTTTTTAAAAACAAGAGCCAAATTTAAAATTGAAGATGGCATACCCATCGTTTGAAAAAAATGGCATCCTCGTATACCGTTCATAAATTTTAAGGTCTGGGTACGCCGTGATTAGATATGATATTCATGGGTATGCTATTTGTTTTTGTGCACCGGGTATGCCGTGCCAAATCTTTGATCCATGGGTTTACTTGATGAAAAGTGAGGGCATTGGCGATATCCGAGCTATGTCACCCTCACCGAAGATGCTGAGACGGCTCTCACTCCTAGTGGGGGCAAGTGTAGCGTGGCAGATCCACGCCGACCGGTCGAAGGAGCCACGTGGCTAGAGCGGGGTCACCTTGGACTGTTGGCGGTTGGAGGGGATGGCTTCAGGGTCAGAGACCCTCAAGCACCGCGGTTTTAGCGTAGTCGGCCAAGGATTTTTTTCCAATTCGCTACATTGGTATCAGAGCTCTAGGGCTCAAATCCCACGGCAGGATTACCGGAGATGCCGATGTGGCTTTCACTCTTAGTGGGAGGTAGAGTTAATCAAAGGACGTTTATGCACTTGGTGAAGTGTGTATAATGATTTATGGTACACTAAGAAGGTTCCATGTAGTGTACTTCAAAGTACATTGATTTTACTCATTCGATCATGAGTGGTTGGGAAGAGGTGGGAGGAGGAGGTATGAAAGTGAATTTATAGATTTTGAGTGGTGTATGGCTAACAATATGTGTTTTGTCTAAATATTTGTAACTGTATTTTGTTTTTAGTATCTTGTGGTGAGTGCTAGTTGGGTGGAGGGAGAAAGGGTGGAAAGTGTATGTGGGGAGTGCGAGTGGAGGTGTAGAGATGGATGTGTGTGTTATATGTAGAAGTATGTACTTCTGATGGTTGGTTTGAGTATTGTTTTTTCTGTTGGTTGGTGGTCGTTAGGTGGGAGGGGGGAGAGGGGGTTGCGGGGGTAGAAAGTGTACATGGGGATTGTAACTGAAGGTGTATGGCTGATTGTATAGGTTGTGTACAACAATATGTACTTGTGTTTCTTCATTTGAGTCATGTGCTTAAAATTTCAAATACACAATTGTGTATGTTTTTTTTCAGTGATTTGGTGGGTGGTGGTTATGTGTAGGAAGGAAGGTGGGAAAGTGTAGGTGGGGAGTGTAAGTGGAGGTGTATGTTTGGGTTTATGGATTGTTTGTAAGAATCTATACTTGTGTACATTGGTTTGATTGATTTGCTTGAGAGAGCTTGGTAGTTGTTAAGCGAGCGAAAGAGGAGGGCGAGGGCTGGAAGTTGGGGTACAAAGTGTATGAGGGGAGTGAAATTGGAGGTGTATGGTCGGGTGTGTGGATTGTGTGTGGAGAAATACACTTGTGCATTGTGGTTTTAGTGATTTGATCTGTGGGCGCTGGTCAAGGAAGGAGGGATGGAAATTTTATGTGGGGATTGTAGGTGGAGGTGTAATGTTTGGTGCATGTGTTGTGTGTAGAAATCCATACTTCTGTGTCTTAGTGTCAGTGATGTGCTTGACTTTTATTGGTAGAAGTGTAGTGTGGAGGAGAGAGAGGAGAGATTGAAGGTGGATTTTACATGTGGGGAGTGACTGAAGAGGTGTGTCAGAGAAAGAGGGTAGTGTGTTTGAGGGCGTACACTAGTGTTCATGTGTATACACCGTAAATAAACACATTCATAGACTATGAAATATGAACCATTACACACATGAAATATGAACATGTGCGAAAGAGAAGAATTCAACATTTTAGTTGAATTCTTCTCGAGAGTGAATTATTGGCAATATTTCTGTAAAACAATTCTTCACATGGTGTAAAACATAGTAAGGAAAGAATTTAACTACAATAATCATAATAAAATCATTATATGCTTACAATTACACTGAAACATGAAAATATTTAAAACACAAACAGTAAAGACATAGTTATGTGGAAAGCATAGAATTGGGTATGCTGGTAGTCTGGTCATCTGATATATATACCAATCCTATTACTTTCACCTGTAAAACAGAAAACATGTCAGATTCTGATGAAAAGTTGACTTTATTCCCTCATTTCTCTAATTTCTCTAAAGCGACAGAGTGGCAACCACGCGACAAGTTGTCACAAAGTCGTGGTACCCAATCGATAGGCCACCAATAAACACGTGTTCCCCAGTCAAGTCACCCTGTTTTTTGTTCTTGACAAGTGTCACGATGAGAAACCAGAAACTCTTAGCAAGTGATTTTGGGCCTTGTTTGACGACGAGACCGAAGTTTTTGTGCGAGGACTCTTTGTCATTTGATTGACTCTGACAGAAAATATGTTACAATAGAGGCATCCAACACCAACTACGAGCTCGTCAAAATTGTCTCCTTATAATATTCGGTAGCTTGAGATAAGGATGTTGTCCTTTTTCTATCTTGGATTAGTCCATTTTTCAGTCGACAATGTCAAAGACTATCGATTCTTCATGATTTCAATATCCATTCTAATCTTTCCTTTGAGCCAAATAAATCAAATCATACACCTCTGTCACACCCTCACCCTCTAATTATAAAGTATAAGTTGTGTTTGTACGTTGAGATGCATACATTTCTATTTTCCGGTTATAGAAGAAAGCATACGCACACGTTAATAAGGTCCTTTAGCGTTTCATGAAACCATCAATTAAGTCACTTAGTGCGCGTTCATTTCGAATCACCGTTTAAACAGAAAAGTTGACTTTATTCCCTTACTTCTCTAATTTCTCTAAAGCGACAGAGTGGCAACCACACGTTTTCTCCTGGGCTTTTTGCAAAGCCCAGGAGATTGATAAGACTCTCAAAGAAACACTTACTCGCTCACTGTCCATGAAGACAATTCGACAACAGGTAAAATTTGCCTCAACCTACACAATAGTGTACACTTTGATATCCTTTACGCTGTTATTCACGAACACTCAACCTTGCAATCACCACATGCACTTTGAAGCTCGGGGAGGGGGTCCACATTCGGAACCGGATGGCCTCCCTCCCCACCTTGAACATGGAATGTGCATAGAAAAATTACATGTGCAAGTGCATGTCTTTCCAAGTGCACGTTGAGACATATTGTGCACTTTTGAACTACAAACCTTTTAAGAACAACAAAATTGAAGAATGATGAAGTGCATATTTGATTGGTACTTTTGCAGAACGTGTCATGCACCTTGTGCTACACCCCCTACGTACACTCTCTAGCGTGAGGTTTGATGGGGGCGAGGGGGTGGTTCAAACATGCCAGGAATGGATGTCTTACGTATGTCATATTGCTTGGACCGTGTAAGATGATGTAACTGGCTCACCGAGACCAAATGTATCCACAAAAGGCTACGACGCTAATCGGTATGCTTGTTTTAATGCAAAAGTAGGTCACTGTCTCCACATTTTTAGTTCAGGAATCATGGATATTACAGAAATAAAAATTAAAGAATTCTTCTCGCTTTTGTATCTCTAGGAAAATTCATTACAATGATTTTTGCGGGAAGAGGTCCTTCTCACAAAGTGTGTATAAAAAATAAGAACACATGTCTTCTGGAAGGTTCCTACAATCTTCCATTGACCTATTATGACCTCGAGGGAAGGATTCCGTCGAACTCGCTATAGGTTTGTATGGACAAGAATGGGTTTGCTTTTGGATTAAAGATTGGAAAAGAATTTTTGATCAATCACGATTGAGAGATTGGCCTTTTTTTCCTTTTTTTTTCGACGCGCAAACCCCCATTCACAGATGTAGGGTTTTATGTTTGCGGGGGCTCTGCCCGCGCAAACATAGAAAACCCTAAATTGAGGAATGGGGGTTTGCAAGTTTAAAAACAGAAGAACGATCCTCGTGTAGAGGGGGGAGCAAATCGAGGGGGTGATACATCACCCCCTTGCTTCGCTCAATCAACGACATTAGTGGCTGATTGGGCATGGACATGGAAATGGACATGGTATTGCTTCTTTTTGACTTGCTAGATATGGCATTGTTAATATTCAAGTCACGGATATCTCAAGATTATGTTGATGATTGCACAGATTTATCAGCCATATTGCCGATACAATTACCTTAGCAACTGTACCAAGCCAGAGTTGGCAAATGTGTGTGTTTCTATGTGTGACAACACATTTTTCTGAATTTTTGCGAGCCCTACATGCATGAAAGTCCATTGCCTTTTTATTTTAATTAGACGCTTGATAGTTGGCTTCTGATGTGGTGCGTTTTCATGCTGGTGGAGCCAAAACACAAAGAGGAGTTGGTGTTCCGGCATTGAAGATTCCAGGTTAAAATTCGAAATGATATTCAAATAGACGTTGACAGTGAAGACAATGAAGATGCAAACTCGGGAAGCAGCCGCATTCCCTTGGAAAAATTGGATGGGGGAAAGAGTATAATTGTTTAGTCTTGGATGGCATAACGACATGTGGAATTTAAAAATTTAAATTTGTCATGAAAGCGACTGCCACTTTGCAACAATCAATTGTCACTTTGCTGCAGTCAACGCATGTTGGATTTCAAACTTTTGTAGCCAAGTTGTCCAAGTTGCGTGGAAACTACTTCTCTAGGCCTTGACGGCAACAACTGGAAAGGGGAGCATAATGGAAGGCTTTGTCAACCTACCTGTAGCAAGCCGACATTTGTGTCTATCTCCACACGGACTTGTCTTTTAATGCATGATGTTGCACGTTCCTGCACGTCCCTGTACATATCATGTGACGTCACCGAGCTGCTCATATTATCACTTTTAGGCAGGTAGAATAAAACAAAATTATTAGTAGCTCGCTACGTGAGCGGCGACAGAAGCATGGGCTGTGCCCCGAGTTTGTTGAACTTCATTCTTAATCTTTAATCCGAAAAAAGCAGTTAGATAAAGTTCATCTTCTGAAGTTCGCGCTTTTTATGCATGAATCATTTACGTTCCTTTAAGTGTATAATTTGTGACCTTTATCGATGAATGTCGCTGGTTTAGGACCCGGCCCAGATATTGCTGAACTTTCATTCATCGATTTATGCGTCTTGTAGTGGCTAGATAAACTTCAGTAGTTGATGTACCCGTTACGAGGGATGAATTGGCTGACGTCTGGTTTCCTGCAAATCGATGCCCTCTCGCGCTATTGACTGGTTTTGGACCGTTGACCTTCCAACCTTCATCAATCCCGACTCTGGAAACACAAAACGAGCCACGCGTCACCTCCACGACATGGCAACAGAGTTGCCAATGGATACACGGACCTGCTTCCGTCCAATCACAACCCGTTTAGGACTATCGCTGAATTCATCTAGAGCATACGAGTCGCACTCACCTTTACGTGGATTCATTCATCGATTCTTGCACAACTTCGACCTTATTGGTTGGCTCGAAAGTCTCAAATGAAGTATGAAGGATGATGAAGCGCGTAAACATTCTTCAGGTATCCTTTACAGACCGCGAACATCAGAAAAATTTTACGACGCCCGTCACAAGTACGGTTACCTCGCACAGCTCTCGGAATGCAGCCACGCCGGATATTCCCGCTCAGAACCGACGGGAACATGGGCCTCCTTCACACCGGCTCGTAGCAACTCGAGCCGCGTCCGATGTGCTAGGCAGATTACATCGGACGAACGGGACGAATTGCTACGGACTAACCCCTCACACCGGAAGGCTTAGCAATGAATTGTCACAGATTCGCGCTTGAACGCTTTTTGCACGTCTTCTGACGAAAATCTGACAGCGTTGACCCATGTTCTGGGTTCGCACTGTCAGAAATAGGAGGGAAGTCCTTTCGCGCGNGCTCGAAAGTCTCAAATGAAGTATGAAGGATGATGAAGCGCGTAAACATTCTTCAGGTATCCTTTACAGACCGCGAACATCAGAAAAATTTTACGACGCCCGTCACAAGTACGGTTACCTCGCACAGCTCTCGGAATGCAGCCACGCCGGATATTCCCGCTCAGAACCGACGGGAACATGGGCCTCCTTCACACCGGCTCGTAGCAACTCGAGCCGCGTCCGATGTGCTAGGCAGATTACATCGGACGAACGGGACGAATTGCTACGGACTAACCCCTCACACCGGAAGGCTTAGCAATGAATTGTCACAGATTCGCGCTTGAACTCTTTTTGCACGTCTTCTGACGAAAATCTGACAGCGTTGACCCATGTTCTGGGTTCGCACTGTCAGAAATAGGAGGGAAGTCCTTTCGCGCGNACGCCCGTCACAAGTACGGTTACCTCGCACAGCTCTCGGAATGCAGCCACGCCGGATATTCCCGCTCAGAACCGACGGGAACATGGGCCTCCTTCACACCGGCTCGTAGCAACTCGAGCCGCGTCCGATGTGCTAGGCAGATTACATCGGACGAACGGGACGAATTGCTACGGACTAACCCCTCACACCGGAAGGCTTAGCAATGAATTGTCACAGATTCGCGCTTGAACGCTTTTTGCACGTCTTCTGACGAAAATCTGACAGCGTTGACCCATGTTCTGGGTTCGCACTGTCAGAAATAGGAGGGAAGTCCTTTCGCGCGCCTGACTCATTGCTAGGAATTGCTACAGCCCCAAGGGTGTAGCAATTCCTAACAACTCGTGTCGGCGGCTGAAAACGCACTAGGAAAACATTAATTTTTGAACGTGCTCATGTAGCTCGTTTGTCCGCTTTCGCCTCACCAGCGAGATGACTATTATAATCAATATGTTTATCTTCGCTACCAACCTACGGGGAATGGACGGTGGCACAGAGCTACGCTCGCTCGCCAGCGAGCGTGCATCTGAAATCGGAGAAAACAAGACAACTCACATTCATCGCGAGAGATGGATTCACACCGATTCTGAATGAAATCCACCGGCGGCACAGGGTGCGCCATCGAACGTGCGCATGTCTAATGTCGCTTCGTAAACTGCTCATTTGAACGCGTGCTGAACCCCTGCTTCGCGCCAGTGAGAGGCCACTTCCACTTCATTCGGTGTGAAGGAGGCCATGGATGAATAATGAAGTTTAGCGACTCTGGGGTGCAGCCCAGGGTGTGCAAATCATTGACCTCCCAGTCACGTGCACGTGGAAAAATGAAAGGCATGCTTTGGCGGCTCGGCAAAGCAACAACTTTGACGGCCGAGATGCGCACGTACTTCTAGCCAATGGAACCCGTTTCGGACTTTATATGAATGGCATCTAGTCGTACTCAAGTGCGACTGGTTTCATTGAGTTTCATCAAAGCCATTCTCTCCCGACTGGTGAGCTTGGAGGCATAGACGAAGCATGAAAGCTTCATGAAGCGCGAAATGCTGCTCCATCATTTCCCTGCCAACCACGGCAGTGGCAAGAATTTTGCGGCGTCCGTGACAATTTTGGCCACTTCCCATGACCCTTGCACAGAGGCTACGTTGGACGCTCCCGCATGGAAATGAGCGCGAAAGTAGACGAAGGATGAACTTCAGCAAACTCGGGGTGCAGCGATGGAGTAGCAGATGCTACAGATTTTGGCCGCGAAGCATAAAAAGGAGGATTTGAATTCAGGAACGGTTGAGATTTGCGATTCCTTACAAATTTCTGCGGCGATTGCTTGCCGTGCGAGGATGCTGTCCGCCAATGTCTGGAATGAACACGTCACTCCACAATGGTCATGAGGAGAAACTCATAGACAGGACCATTTGGCTGATGGGGCTTGATGGGGCTCGATGGCTTGGCGGGAAGATTCTGACTAACAAGTCGTCTGAAGCGATAGGCTGTTGCCAGCTTGAGCTTTTTTGCGACAGCCATCGAAGACCATTGCCGTTCGGACGACGGAATCTCCACCATCCGATGAAAACAATTGTTTAGTTTCAAGCTTATAACTCCATCAGTGATGGAGTGAGACCGCGCCCTTTCTCCAGCTCTGAGGCTGTAGCAACTCCTAGCGACTACGGGTCGCCTCGCCAGAAGTTCGCGGGCTGCTTCGCGGTCAGCGACGATGTCAGCTCGAGTTGAGCTCGCGTCGCCCCCCTGACGTGGCGAGGGAGGGTGAGTTGCTACGCAGTGAGGGCAGCCATAATCGCGCAAGTACCACGCGAGTACTCATACTCGTTTCTGCACACATCCCTATCCTCCCCTCCCCCCTCCCCCCTACCCCTTCCCCCCTCCCCCCCCTCCTTCTCCCCCTCCTCCCCACCTCCCCATCATCCTCTCCCCCCTCCCCCTCCCCTTGACTCCCTCTCCCAATCTCCCCAGCGGCATCCGCAGTCGCAGCTGCGACTGCGTATGCCGCTTCTGCTGCTGCTACGACCTCTGTGG
>SZWC01018074.1:16529-44503 GCA_023375785.1 Penium margaritaceum | reverse complement strand
GAGATCCTTGTATGCTAGCCATGGACACATGGGGATTCTCCATGAGATTGTGGGTTATGTGACCACTAGGAGTGTGCCATGAGAGCATTTTCTAGCTCTCTAGGTCGTGTGTGAGTGGTCAGCCTGATTGCTAGGCTGATTTCCTCCCTTGTGTGAGATTATGGACTCTACTGTGTGAGGCTTAGCCTCCAAGGCTTAGTGGTGTGGCTTGTGAGAGGGCTGACTTGCCAAAGCTCTAGCTCTAGATGTACTCCATCATTTTGAGTGATTAAACAACCATTCTTCAGCACAAGTGATGCCCTTCCAGTCCCATATGCTCGCTGCTCCAAGGCTCCCTCTCTCCTCCTGTTCCAACACTTGGTATCAGAGCCAGGTTGGGCCACTTTCAGCCAGTAGAGGCCATCACTTTGAGAGTGACAGGTTGGGGTCAAACCTTCATCAGAATTGACAATCAGCCAATGGACCAACAAGTGCAAAAGACAAGCTTTCCAACGAGCCCAAAATCGCAAAGATCCAATGGTCGGATTGAGAGTTATGCTGAAAACGAGGTCGGCCAGGGCTACACTCTTCTCTCTCAGTAAGACTGTCGCCTTGTGATGACCATAACTCTCGTTTCTTTGTCAAATTTAAAAAGTAGCATATGTGAACTGCATTATTTTTCCTAAGCTTTCCAGTGGTGTAAACATATTTACATTCCGTTTGTACGTTTGGGAGAAATGCCGTTTACAAGCTGGCTGGTGTGAGCTGGAGTAGGAGCAGAAGCATACCGTGTTTTCAAAAGGGAATATCTCTGAAACTCCCCAGTTGATGACCCTGTTTTATGCATCAATCTGAAAGGGTTTAGCTGAATTTTCCACTGATAGGCTCTGTTTTTCAAAATTCCCAGTGTGTTAGCCTCTACAGTGCATTTTGTGTCAAACAGATTTTTGGCTGAAGCAACAGCACAAGCAGGGGTAGCGCCGCCACTCAAGAGCAGCGCTGAGCATCACCAAGGCTCGAAATGGCAGCAGCAGGCGTGGTACCAGCAACCCAGCCCTTAGAAAGGGTGGAGGGACGTGCAAACTTCACGTTTTCGAAGATCCGTACACCGCCTTCTTTTGGAAGAGAGGTTCTTGTGGGAGGTGGTGAGCGGCGACGAGCGCGCTCCGCCTCCACAGGCAAAAACGATCACCGCAATAGAGGTGGTGGCGGGGAAGACGCCGCAGAAACGTGTAGAAGATGCATGTTCATCTACAATTGGAGCACCCGCATATGAGGAGTGGAAGAAGAAGAACAGGTAGGCCTACAGGATGCTTGTCAACACCATCTCCAACCCGCATCTTCAGTACGTGAGTGAGAAGGCTACTGCAAAAGAGGGGTGGGACACGTTGTGCAAGAAGTATGAGAGCAAGGATCCTGCATTCCTCTTGCTTTTGGAGGAGAAGATGATGGCGTTGAAAATGCAGGGTGGCGAAGGGATGGAGGCGTACTTGGACACGACAAAGGAGCTGGCAAAGCAGCTGAAAGTGGCTGGCAACCCTGTGGAAGACATGTGCTTCATCCTCCTCTTGCTGAGGGGACTCCCAACGAGCTATGATATGGTGCGAGAGACGTTGGAGTGCCAGCCGAATCTCGACCTCGACTTCATGTGCACGCACCTGGTGTAGGTAGAACTATGTCGCACTGTAGCAAAGCGCAATGGCGGCAGCAACAGCAGTGAAGCAGGTTTCATGGCCGTGGGCTCACCTAACCAGCAGCAGCAGCAATCCGGGCAGTAGAGAGGAAAGAAGAAAGGCAAGTGCCACTATTGCCAAGAAGAGGGGCACTACAAGAAAGAGTGCTTCAAGTTCAAGAGGGACCAAAAGGAGGAGCAGCAGCAGCAACAAAAGCAACAGTCTCCACACCAACAACAGCAGCAGTCGTAGCAACGTCAGCAGCAGTAGCAGTAACACCAGTTGAACCAGACTGGCGTGCGCCATTTTGGCAACATGAACATCGCCAAGGAGGTTCGCGACCGCCTCTTCATGGCGAAGTCTTACATGTTGCAGAAGGAAAAGGCGGATCTGGCGTGATACAAGGGCTCGGGGTGTACCAAGAGTCTAACGCACCATAAGGAGTGGTTCACGCAGTTGCTCTCCATTCCCCCTCGTCCGATTGCGTTGGGTGATGATCGAGTGGTGTATACGGAGGGATTGGGATTGTGGAGATGTGGTTGGAGACCGCGCTTGGCATTAAAGTGGGAGTGTTCCACGACGTGCTGTATGTGCCTGGTGCTGCGTTCAACCTTCTCTCAATGTCCTCTCTCACCAACACCGGACTGCGCATCGTCTTTGACGATGACTATGGATATATCCTCGACAAGGAAACAGGAGAGGAGTTGGCCAGGTCGGTGAAAGAAAGCCATATGTACCGCCTGCTGGGGGCGACTAAGATTCTGCGCAAGCAGAGCCTTGCAGCAGTGGTGCATGCCACAGATGGCAAAATCTGGCATGCGCGCTACGGCCACATCGGCATGCGCGCCTTACAGCAGCTTCAAACAAAGCAGATGGTGCGTGACTTGCCCACCATCTCTAACTTTGAGCAGCAGTTGTGCATCGGCTCTTTGGAGGGGAAACAGCATCGCGAGGCGCTCTCTGGAGCATGAGAGCGCACGAAGTAGGTGCTGGAGCTAGTCCACACAGACCTGTGTGGCCCGATGCACACCCAGAGCTTTGGAGGCTCTATGTATTTTCTCACCTTTATTGATGATTTAAGCCAATACACTACTCTGTACTTCCTTTCCTCCAAGAACCAGTGATTTGACAGGTTCAAGGAGTTCAAGGCCATGGTGGAGAACCAGACTTACAAGAAAATCAAGGCGCTGTGCAACGACCGCGGTGGAGAGTACCTAAGCAAGGAGTTCCAGGACTACCTCGTAGTAGCACGCATCAGAGCGCACCGCATCGCGCCATACTCGCCGGAGCAGAACGACGTAGCAGAACGTGCCAACTGCACCATCGTTGAGTAGGCGCGCTTCATGCTGCACGCGGCTTGGCTTACCTACGACTGTTGGACGGAAGCAGTAGGCACTGTGGTGTACATCAAGAACCGCAGTCCAACCAAGGCCCTAGAGCAGATGACGTCGTACAAGGCGTAGTTCGGCAAGAAGCCGAGCGTGGGTCATCTTCGCACGTTTGGCAGCTTGGCGCACATGCACGTGCCAAAGGAGGAGCGGCAAAATTGGGACGCGAAGAGCGCGCAGATCCTGATGATTCGCTACGACCTGGCAAGCAAGGCGTATCGCCTTTACCAGAGGGATACAAGCCTTATCATCATCTCCAAGAATTTCCTCTTCAACGAGAGCAACGTCATCGGCACCGACATTGTCTGTGAAGATGCAGCACAAGCAGCAGCTGACGAGGTAGGGGGAGCAGATATCCTTCCTGACCCAGTCTCTCCTGATTCTTCCCCCACTATGACAATGGGAGAACCAGTCTACTCTCCCATGTTAGATGTAGCAGATACAACCGCCTCATCGGCAGAAGCAGAGGAAGAAGATGCACCACCATCAACAAGAGCAGTAATGCCGGGAGCACTGCGTCAGCCGCCTGCTAACGCTCCTGTACCAGGTCGGAGGTACCCTCTCAGGGTGCGCTACAAGCCTGGTGAGCGCGGGCATTTCTGGATGCTCCAGAACCAGACCAGATGAACGTTGCAGTTGCAGCAGACTCTGATGAGCCGACATTGTACAAGGAGGCCATGGCGGCACCAGATGCGGCAGATTGGGCGCAAGCTGTGTAGCACGAGATACAGTCGTAGGTCGACAACTGTATGTGGGAACTGACAGAGCGTCCACTTGGACGTAAGGTGATCAAGTGCAAGTGGGTATTCAAGAAGAAGCGTGGAACAAATGGCAACCTGCAAAAGTACAAGGCAAGGCTGGTCGCCAAGGGCTACTCGCAGTAGGAAGGCATCGACTACACGGAAACCTTTGCTCCTATTGCAAAGTTTGCCTTTATGCGTACGCTCCTTTCCTATGCAGTACCAGAGGACTTTGAGGTCCATCTTATGGACGTCAAGACGAAGTTCCTGAACGGTGACCTGGAGGAGAAGATTTACATGGAGCAGCCGGAGGGGTTCATCATGGATGGCCAGGAGCACCTGGTTTGCAAGCTGCAGAAGTCGCTGTATGGCCTCATGTAAGCGTTACGTGCTTGGAACCAGAAGTTGGATGCGACGTTACAGTGCATGGGACTTGAGCGCAGCGAGAGTGACTATAGCCTCTATCACTAGCAGCATGGTCATGAGGTGCTCATCATCATCGTGTATGTGGATGACATGCTCCTCCTTTCCAACAGCATGTATGCATTGCAGGAGTTCAAGGAGGACATGGAGGAGCGCTTCCAAAGGTCTGATCTCGGGGAGGCATCATACTTCCTCGGTATCCAGATATTGCGTGACCGCAAATCACGCTCTCTCTCACTGGAGCAGAGCTGCTACATCAAGGATGTCTTGCAGCGATTCGGCACACCGCTGGAGACGCGGAAGTACCCCGTGAGCTTCAATGGAGATGCAAATGCAGCTGAGCGGCAGAAGTACCAGAGCACCGTCGGCAGCGGCATGTACCTGATGGTTGCAACCAGGCCGAACCTCGCACAGGCTGTTAGCGCTATTAGCCAGCACATGGCAAACCCCGGACCTAAGCACCAGAAAGCAGTGAAGCGGATCTTGCGATACCTTGCTGGAACCATCAACATCGCAATCACCTTCAACGGCAACGACACCAACATCATCGGCTACACAGACGCAGATTGGGCTTCCAACCCCTAACACCGCAAGTCCATCTCTTGACATGTGTTCCTCATGAATGCTGGGGCCATAAGCTGGTACAGCAAGCGACAGGTGGTGGTGGCCACCTCAAGCACGGAAGCTCAGTAGGTCTCTCTCAGCTTTGGAGCCAAGGAAGAAGTTTGGCTTCAGCGTCTCATGGCAGAGATGAGTGGGAGTGTAGCAGTTCCAGTTCCTGTGCGCCTCGACAACCAGAGTGCAATCCCACTCGCAAAGAATCCTGAGTACCATGCACGCACCAAGCATTTTGACATCGCATATCACTTCATTAGGCACATGGTACATGAGGGTGCTATCAAGCTAGAGTTTACTCCAAACAGCGAGCAGGTTGCAGATTATTGCACGAAGCCAGTGACCCGTGAGAAGCAGCATTTCTGCATGAAGGCAAGTGGACTGAGCCCACTCTGACTACGGCAAAGTGGGAGATTGTTGGAAAAGGAGCCATCCGGCTGAGTTTCAGGTCCACATGAGCAAGTTCCTGGAAGTACCAGATGCCTGCTCTGATCGTCAATCCAACTTCACCATTGGAAAGATCAGGTGGCAAAATGTCTGCGGTCTAAGTTTGAGGCTGATCCAACAGTCGGACTGGGAGATATGAATTTTTGAGGTTTCCAGAGTCATCGACTGCCGATATCTAGGTGACCATGGGCGATGGCTCCATGCCTTAGCGTGAGAAAAGAAAAGGGCAAGAGATCTAGGGTCTAGACCTGGTGGGAGAAATATCCAGAAAGGTCCTAGATTCTTGGGTTGCCTTGTCAGAGTGTGCTGACTAGGAAAAAGGTACATCTTTTTACCTTTTAGGTGAGGTGAGATCCTTGTGTGCTAGCCATGGACACATGGCGATTCTCCATGGGATTGTTGGTGATGTGACCACTAGGAGTGTACCATTAGAGCATTTTTTAGCTCTTTGGGTCGTGTGTGAGTGTTCAGCCTGATTACTAGGCTCATTTCCTCCCTTGTGTGAGATTATGGACTCTAGTGTGTGACCCTTAGCCTCCATGGCTAAGTGGTGTGGCTTGTGAGGGGGCTCACTTGCCCAAGCTCTAGCTCTATATGCACTCCATGTTTTTGAGTGATTTAATAACCATTCTTCAGCACAAGTGATGCCCTTCCAGTCTCACATGCTCGCTGCTCCAAGGCTCCCTCTCTCCTCCAGTTCCAACAACATCCCAAAGGTGCTTTCTCTGGTCGCAAACTACACCAAGGTGCTGGTGCAGCTTCTTGATTTGGTACTGGTACCTCGACAAGTGGTGGTGTGTCATTGTTATCATCGTTAGAAGACTCGTCACACTCCAAGTCAAAGTGAGACACAAAGGCTGCAGATACCTCGGAATCTGTATCCATGTGAGATGTTGTGTCATCCTTAGTAGTGACTCTCTCATTCTTTCCATCTGTTGGCAAAGTGATTTAGTTGTCGGATGCTTAATCTCTTGACTCAAACAACACTATTTGCTCTCCCGCTTTAGGAGCAAGGATCGCGTCCAACACCTCTTCTTTTCAAAGGGAACGTTCATCAAACGTGATGTTGCGACTCCTCACGAGCTTGCGTACTGCATGATCCAATAATGGAATGGTTTTGTGTAATCTGTGGGAGCCAACCATGATGCAATTCTTGGAACGTGCATTGAACTTACCTCCATTGTCTCCTGACTGGATTTTCACCCATGTAGTTAACTCAAAAACCATCATATGAATTATGTTGGGTTTGTTTCCCGACCATGCTTCCTATGGTCTCTTTAGTTGTTTGTCCTCCTTTCTAAGCTTCCGTACGGCGGTTACTAGTAAGAGGTTCATGAGGTAGCAGGCCATAGTTGCTACTTCTGGCCAAAAGCGAGGTGGGATCCTGGCCTCAAACAACAACTTTACACCATGCCAAGGAGGGTCTGGTTCATCCTCTTGGCAATACCGTTGCTTTGGGCACTATATGGGGTGGTTTACTTGTGGCAGATACCATGATGCTTGAGCCAAGGTTTGCATGCCTTGTACTCAATCTCGTTCTCACTTGAAAGCGTTTTCACGCTCTTCGACATTTGGTGCTCTACCATGGTCAAGACATTGAGGAGCTTCTCCTTTGTTGACCTAATATGCCCCTTGTCCATCGCTGACATTTGGACAGGCAGAGTAGGACGAGGCATGCACTACTCCCTTGGACTAAGTCCTATAAGTCTGGTGCACATAGGGACGGCATGCAGTGCTTCTTTAGACCAAGTCCCTTTGGTCTAAACTTGATACTATAGCTAGTAAACACTACCTAGGAAAATTCCTTGTGGCTTAGACGTTCTTGAGTTAGTGTGTGCAGCGAGAGGTCACTATGTCAAATCCCAATCCTGTGACTAATTTTCTTTGTGACCAGAATAGCGACGGGAAGGTTATTAGAGACATCTTACAACATTCCAAGGTCCTTAGTGGCTGGCCCCACTTAGTGATATGAGCAAATGCAATGTAGGCAACGGGGATTATGCAACCCAGATTATCCCCACAGTGGCTCATCCAAGGAGCTACTACGTTGCTAGGCTAGAGGCTAGCTCTAGGACTATAAGAACATGAAATTTGCATCTCATTGATTACAGGTCTTACCTTTAAGACTTCTCATAGAGTTTTCTACTAGAGGCAGACACTAAAGAAGCATTGGTTGGTTTAATCCCTAGGAGTTTGCTCCTTGTATCAAAGTGACCAGGTGCCAAGACCACAGTGCAAGGAATTGATTCCTATAAACTGCTCAGTGTGGTACAATGACTCTGTGGGTGATATCTCCTCCTAGTTGCAATACAAGGAGTCGATGGCAAGTGCTATGGTGTCAACCTTCTTTTCTAGTCCGTTACCTCAAGGCGGTTGACAAAGGGTTATTGGAACATTTTGACAAGTTGTAAGACACGCTTCTATGGGCACTCTTACCCTCTCGTTTTGCAATGCGCATCAGCTCCATGAGCTCTATCTGTTCCATGTGCTCCATCAACTCCTACCACTGGTGCCGACACTAAGCAAACAAGGGCTAAGTACAAGCTCTATCCTTGAAGCTACCTTTCTTGGATCCTAACAGACTAAGCTATAGCCTTTGAGGCACGACCCTTGGTTCGCTGTAATGTATTTTTCTCTATTTACAGGTGATCGAAGACTACAGGGTAAGCAATGGATGTGTACCTTCTAGACCGGTAGGAGAAAATAACCTTCATCAGCCTACTTTGGCCTCCACAAAGCAGAGAAGTAGAGAAGTAGAGAACTAGTATGATGACCCTCGCGACGCTCACTCTTGAGCAGGTCAAGGGTGGGATGTCAAAGCTCACAGGGGAAAGGTTTTCCCTTGTGGAAATGGCAATTTGAGATTGTCATGAGGGTGTGTGTGGCAACTTGAAGATTTTCCATAGAAAATAGTTTGAATCTCGAAAAAGAGACGCTAGATATGTCGTGTGATGTGTCTATAATTGCATGGTACTTTCCATTATTGTTACATTAGTACATGAGTCACATCAAGTCCACTTCCAATGTATCACACATGCCTCAAAGGCTTCTGAGAAACTTCCGCGAGTAAAACAATCAACGGCTCTTAAAAATTGCCTTGTCATCCTTCATGGCTGTTTTTTATGAGTATGAGCCAGATAGACTCAAGTCCTGACATCCTATTGCNTCACAGGGGAAAGGTTTTCCCTTGTGGAAATGGCAATTTGAGATTGTCATGAGGGTGTGTGTGGCAACTTGAAGATTTTCCATAGAAAATAGTTTGAATCTCGAAAAAGAGACGCTAGATATGTCGTGTGATGTGTCTATAATTGCATGGTACTTTCCATTATTGTTACATTAGTACATGAGTCACATCAAGTCCACTTCCAATGTATCACACATGCCTCTGAGGCTTCTGAGAAACTTCTGCGAGTCAAACAATCAACGGCTCTTAAAAATTGCCTTGTCATCCTTCATGGCTGATTTTGATGAGTATGAGCCAGATAGACTCAATTCCTGACATCCTATTGTAGTTTGAAGGACTGTTACACTAGTTGACCCAAATAAACAGGAAAATTGACACAGATATGCAGCTATGATCCTCCTTGAAAGCCGGGATCATATGATCATTGTCTTTTGCCGTGAGAAGGAGGAGAATTTGACATATGATATACTGTCCGAGTATGTGCAGAACAAGGGCATGTATTGTAGCGGTAGTAATATTAATTTTTTAGTCTTTGGTACATAGTATAATACATGGCAATAACTCTTCTTCTATTCAAATCCGCATCACAAGTGGTGGCAATAGATGAAGAGGCAACAGTGGCACTGGAGAGAGTTCAAAGCGTCCTAGCAAGCCTGACCACTGACCACGTGAGTCTAGCGCTTGGAAGAAGGAAGTCGGAGATCATGGTGGAGAAACAAGGGTAAAGAAAGGGTAAAGAGTCGAGAAACATGATGACTGAGCGCGTACCGGCAACTAAAAAAGTAGCACTACTGAAGCGTGGAGCCTACAAGCGCGACTCAGGCATAAACCACCACTCATAAAGGGAGGAAAATGGGTTCATCTCCATTGGGGACAATGAATATTCTTGTAGTTGTGCCAACAGGATCCTTGTTCATGCACATGGCAAGGAAGACAAGTTGATCAACATCAATGTGAATGGAGCTAAAAAAGACTTAAAGGTGGAGAATGTCATCTACATCTTATCTCATGTGGGAAACCTTTTGTCGCTCTTCAAAATCACACACAACATGACGGTCGTCTTCAAAGAGGAGGAGGCCGTGATTGTAAAAAATGAGGACATCGCTGTCAACCTGCCTGAGGCCATGGTCTAGAAAACGGGTTCGGACACAATGGTTCTCGCCGACCACTCTTGGTATTGCAACGAGGAGATGATGTCACCCACAGAGCGAAGGTTCTTAACTGAGCAGTCCATGGGAATCACTTCCTTGGACTATGTCCTTAGCATCCTGTCACTTTCACGCGAGGAGCCAACTCTTGGGGCTTAGACCAACCAATATTTCTTTCGTGTCTACCTTTGGTGGGAAACTCTATTAAGAGTCTCAAAGGTAAGAACTGTACTCAACCACAAGCAACTGACAAGTTCCTACAGTCCTAGAGCCAGCCCCCAGCCTAGGCGCGCACTGGCTTTTTGGATGAGCCATGTTCGCGACAATCTGGATTGCATAATCCCCCTTGCCTACATGGCGCTCCATGTCACCGCCAAGTGGCGCCTGCCAGAAGGAAGGACCTAGGAATGTTCAAAGATGTCTCTTAGAACCTTCCTGTTTGCCTTTTGGTCAGAAGGAGAATTAGTTACCGTACTGGGATTTGACCTAGTGACCTCTCGCTCCAGAGACTAACTCTAGAACGTGTAAGCCACAAGTAGTTGTCCTTGGTAGTGTTTGTTGGTTTTACAATCCAGATTAGACCAAGAGGACTTGCTCCAAAGGAGCAGTACATGCCTTGTCTCTCTGGACCAGACTTGGAGGACTTACTCAAAGCGAGCAGTGCATGCCTAGACTCCTGTGCCTGTCCAAACATCACCCGCGGACAAGGAGCATATCAAGTCAACAAACTCTCCGTTGCACCTCTGTCCATTAGCTGAGATCTCTCTCTCTCCAGAAGTCTTGGCCTCAGTCTTCGATCGTAGCATTGACCACATCAATGCCTTGAGTACTTGCAGAGTAGGATTCGCTATCCAACACCTTTGTCATAGAATCAATGAGCATCTTCTTGGTCTCCACGGATTCCTGGTCCACGATCTCCTTTGAGACCAGGTCGCATGAGTAGTAGTACCTGATATAGATGTGCTTGGTTTGCCGAGAGATGACATCATCTTATGCCATTTTATGGCATCGGATCTGTTACTAAGATCTGTCTTCAGCTTGTTCAACAGGTCAACTGATGACGAGCAGATGATCACGTCATCCATGTAGAGTGCAACCAGCATCAAGCCTTGCTCATCCTCCTGCACATAAATACTAGGGTCGTTCAGGCAGTGCGTGAAGGTGAGCCCGACCATGAAGCCGTCCATCTCCTTGTACCACATCCTTGGGACTTGTTTCAGCCCGTAGAGTCCTTTGACCGGTTTACAAACCTTGTCCACTGGAGCTTTCACTCCCTCCCGTACTTCCATCAGCACTTCTTTGTTTAGCTTCTAGGAGAGGAAAGCTTTCTTGACATCCATCTCATGGACCTCTACATCTTTCGCAGGAGTGATGCCCAACATGGATCTGATGGAGGCAAAAGGTGACGACAGCTGTGAAGGTCTCCTCGTCCTCCGAGTGTGGATGGTGGGAAAATCCCTTCGCCACAATACTTGTCAATAGTACCATCCATTTTGAACTTTTTCCGGAGAACCCACTTTGACCCAAGCACGTGTGCGTTTGGGGGCGTGTCCACCAGAACTCATGTTCCGTTCTCTTCAATGGATGCGACTTTGCTATCCACTACCTCCTTCCAGTACGCCACATCAGGCATGTTCATAGGCTCTTCCTCCGTTACGGTCACAGGCTCTTCCTAAGCCAAGCATGACCTGTTGACTCCACTCCATTCCGCACTCTGAGCACCGTACTTGGGTAGATGTTTCTTTTGATGCATACTACGTCGGAGTGTTGCTGGTGGTGCTTCAAGGCTTAGTTGCTTATGTTGCTCCTGTGTTGCCAGTGATCCGCTGTTTGAGAAAGAGCCACCGGCCTCAAGGTTTGACTTAGAGGCCTCAGATGACTCAAACTCAGTGTCATAGTGCATCGCAATGTCAACATGCATAGCCATTCTCCCTGTAGTACCATTCTTCACTGGCACCATCTGCGAGTATTGTGGTGCTTGATCACGTGACTCGAGCAACACTACCCTCTCTCCTGATTTGGGAGCATGGACAGGGTCAAGCAACTCTTCCATCCCGAGCGTCCTTTCATCAAAACACTATATCTCGACTATTCATGAACTTTCCAGCCGCTAGGTCCAACAGCCTCTAAGCCTTATGTGCGATGTTGTATCCAACCATTACACACTTACGAGTGCGTGCATCCAGCTTGCTACTTCCTTCTCCTGGTTCGACCTTTGCCAATGCAGTATAGCCAAAGAAAAGTGTGAGGCATCTCACTTCTTCCTTCACCAAGCCTCATGTTGCGTCTTGAGCTACTTCTCTTGTTACTTCTTACCACGTCTTCCAAGCGCGGTTGCTGCAGTGAGATTCACAAGGTAGCAAGCAATTCTTTCAGCTTCAGCTCGGAACGAGGTGGGAGTTTGGCTTCGAACAGCATGCTTTTTGTCATGCCGAGGATAGTCTGGTTTATCCGCTCGGCCACGCCATTACATTAGGAGGTACAAGGCGTGGTGGTCTGGTGGTTGATGCCATGTTGGCTGAACCAGCCTTTGCATGCCTCGTAGTCACAACCATTGTCCGTGTACAATGCCTTGACCTTCTTGCTTCTCTGCCGCTCTACCATCGCGATAAACTCTTGAACCTTCTTCTTGACCTCTCCCTTTGTGTCGAGGAAGTAGATCCACATCTTGCGACTATGGTCATCCATGAAGGTCAATAAATACTTCCTACCACCGTTCGAAGGGGTGCGGAATGGTCCGCACTCATGAGAGTGAATCAGGTCCAAGATTGCTGCTGCACATTGCCTATTGCGCTGAAAGAGCTTTCTCTTTGCCTTGCCTTGTAGCCATGACTCATACGTTTTTTGCACTTTCCGTCATCCTTGGCCTTGCATCCCTCCATCATATGAACTATTTTGTGCTGTTGCATAGCTTGCAGTGTGCTGGCAGCCACATGGCCAAACCACCTGTGCCATAGCTTAGCATCTCGGTTGATGGAGCAGGCCGCCATGGTGACGGCTTGTGGTGTAATATCAGGCTTTGGAGACTTGGGCTCCTCAACCATCGCATATCCCTCATTTGTACTCTCAAGGGGTTTGGTCTGCAGCACGTAAAGTCCATCAACTCTTGGGACCTCTTCAACAAGACTCTCCTTATGATAAGAGATCGTGATATCCTTGTTCTTGACAATCACGCCTTGCGCATGGATAAGGCTGCTGTGGGACACCTGAAGCAATCAGGTGTATCCTTGCGCACGGCAAGGATCATCTTTAGTCTCGCAATCAGGCTGACTACTCACACACGACCTACAGAGCTAGAAAATGCTCTCATGGCACACTCTTAGTGGTCACATAATCCACAATCTCATGGAGAATCACCATGTGTCCATGGGTAGCACACAAGGATCTTGCCTCACCTAAAAAGTAAGGAGAGGTACCTTTTTCCTAATTTGCACACTTTGACAAGGCAACCCAAGAATCTAGGACCTTTTTTGGATATTTCTTCCATCAGGTCTTGACCCTGGACCTCTTGCCTTTTTCCTTTCTCAGGCTAAGGCATGGAGCCATCGCCCATGGTCACCTGGATATCGGCGGTCGATGATCCCGAAAACTTTGAAAATTCATCTCTCAATCCAATCATTAAATCGGCCTCAAACGTGAACCGTGGACATTTTGACACCTGATCTTTCTAATGGTGAAGTCATATTGACGATCTCAGCAGACATGTGGTAGTTTCCTAGAACTTGCTCTTGTGGAATGAAACTGAGCCGGATGGCTCCTTTTCCAACAATCTCCCACTTTGCTGCAGTCAAAATGGGTTGAGTCCAAATATCTTCATGCAGAACTACTACTTCTCATGGGTCACTGGCTTGGTGCATAAATCAGCGACCTCCTTGCTGGTTGGAGTAAACTCCAGCTTGATAGTAGCCTCCTGCACCATGTGCCTGATGAAGTGATATGCGATGTCAATGTGCTTGGTATGTGCATGGTGCTCAAGATTCTTGGTGAGTGCGATTGCGCTCTGGTTATCGACGCGCATAGGAACTGGATCTGCTGCACTCCCACTGATCTCTGCCATGAGACGCTGAAGCCAGACTGCTTCCTTGGCTCCAAAGTTGAGAGAGACGTACTCAGCTTCCGTGCTTCAGGTTGACACGACCACCTACCGCTTCCTTCACCAGCTGATGGCCCCGCCATTCAAGAGGACCACATGTGCAGAGATGGACTTGCGGTCCTCAGGATTTGAAGCCGAATCTACGTCTGTATAGCCAATGATGTCGTTGTTGTTGCCGTTATAGGTGATGCCGATGTTGATGGTTCTAGCAAGGTAGCGGAAGACCCGTTTCACTACCTTTTGGTGCTCAGGTCCGGGATTGGCCATGTACAGGCTCACAGTGCTAACAGCTTGTACGAGGTTTGGCCTGGTTGCCACCATCAGGTACATGAGGCTGCCAACGGCGCCCTCGTACTTCTGTCTCTCAGCTGCATCCGCTTCTCCATTGAAGCTCACGAGGTACTGCTGCGTCTCCAATGGCGTGCCGATGGGCTTGGCCTTTGCCATGCCGAACTGGTGCATAATATCCTTGATGTAGCGGCTGTATTCCAATGAGGGAGAGCGTGATTTGCGATCACGCATGATCTGGATTCCGAGGAAATATGACGTCTCCTAGAGATCAGACATCTGGAAGCGCTCCTGCATGGCTTCTTTAAAATGCTGCAGCGTAGACATGCTATTCAAAAGGAGGAGCATGTTATCCACATACACGATGATGATAAGGACCTCATGCTCATGCTCCCAGCGATAGACGCTGTAGTCACACTAACTGCGCTCCAACCCAATACACATCAACGCCGCATCCAAGTTCTGGTTCCAAGCACGCGATGCTTACTTGGCAATAGGGGCGAAGGTTTTTGTGTGATTGATGCCCTCTTGCTGCGAGTAGCCCTTGGCGACCAGCCTCACCTTCTACTTTTCCACGTTGTCATCTTCTCCCCGCTTCTTCTTGAACACCCACTTGCACTTGATCCTTTTACGTCCCGGTGGACACTCTGTCAGTTCCCACGTACCATTATCGAGCTGCGACTGTATCTCGTGTTACACAACTTGTGCCGAATCTGCTCCATCTGGTGACGCCATGACCTCCTTGTACGACGTCGGCTCATCAGAGCCTACTGCAACTGCAACTTTCATCTGGTCTGGTTTCGAAAGTATCCGGAAATGCCCGCGCTCACCAGGCTTGTAGCGCACCCTGAGAGGGTACGTGCGACCCAGTATTGGAGCGTTAGCAGGCGGCTGGCGTGGTGTTACTAGCACGACTGCTCCTGTTGATGGTGGTGTATCTTCTTCCTCTGCTTCTAGTGATGAGGGCCTTGTATCAGCTGCATCAGACATGAGAGAGTAGACTGGTTCTCCCAGGATGTATCAGGAGGGAATGGGAAAGAAAGGATATCTGCTCCCACTGCTTTGTCAGCTGCTCCTTCTGCCGCCTCTTCACAAACAATGTTGGTACCGATGACGTTGCTCTTGTTGAAGACAACATCCCTAGACATGATGACGTGGCCTCTATCCCTCTCGTAGAGGCGATACGTCTTGCTTGCCATGTCGTAGCCAATCATCAGCATCTGCGCGCTCTTCGCGTCCCCCTTTTGTCGCTTCTCCTTTGGCACGTGCAAGTGCACCAAGCTGCGAAATGCGCGAATATGACCCACGCTCGACTTCTTGTCAACCCATGCCTCGTACGGCGTCATCTGCTCTAGGGCCTTGGTTGGACTGCGGTTCTTGATGTACACCGCAGTGCTCACTGCTTCGATCCCAAAGTCGTAGGTCAGCCGAGCCACGTGCAGCATGGAGTTCGCCGACTCAACGATGGTGCGGTTGGCGTGTTCTGCTACGCCGCTGTACTACGGTGAGTATGGCATGGTGCGCTACGCCTTGATACCTGCTGCTCCGAGGTAGTCCAGAAACTCCTTGCTCAGGTACTCTCCACCGCGGTCGCTGCACAGCGTCTTGATTTTCTTGCCAGTCTAGTTCTCCACCATGGCCTTGAACTCCTTGAACTTGTCAAAGCACTGGTCCTTGGAGGAAAGTAAGTACACAACATTGTAAGGCTGAAATCATCAATGAAGGTGAGAAAATTCCTAGAGCCTCCAAAGCTCTGGGTCTGCATCGGGCCACACAAGTCTGTGTGGCCCAACTCCAGCACCCCCTTCGCGCGCTCCCCTACTCCCGAGCACGCCTCGCCATGCTGTTTCCCCTCCAGACCACCGATGCATAACTACTGCTCAAATTTAGTGATGGTGGGCAAGTCACGCACCATCTGCTTTGTTTGAAGTTGCTATAAGGCGCGCATGCCGATATTGCCGTAGCACGCATGCCAGATTTTGCCATCTGTGGCCTGCACCACTGCTGCAACACTCTACGTACACGGGATCTCGGTTGTCCCCAGCAGGCAGTACATGTCGCCTTCTTTCACCGACTTGGCCAACTCCTCTCCTGTTTCCTTGTCAAGGATGTAGCCATAGTCGTCGTAAAAAACGACGCGCTGTCCTATGTTTGTGAGAGAGGACACTGAGAGAAGGTTGAATGCAGCATCAGGTACATATAGCATGCCATGGAACACTCCGACTTCAATGCCACGCGGGATATCCAACCACATCTCCACAATCCCAATGTCCCCATCATACACCACCCGATCATCACCCAAAGCAATTGGACGTGGACGAATGGAGAGCAACTGCGTAAACGACTATTTGTGGTGCGTCATGCTCTTGGTACACCCGGAGTCCTTGTACCAAGCCAGATCCGCCTTTTCCTTCTGCCACATGTTAGAGTTCGCCATGAAGAGGCGGTCGCGCACCTTCTTGGCAACGTTCATGTTGCCAAAATGGCAGACGCCGGTATGGTTCTGCTGCTGCTNCATCATACACCACCCGATCATCACCCAAAGCAATTGGACGTGGACGAATGGAGAGCAACTGCGTAAACGACTATTTGTGGTGCGTCATGCTCTTGGTACACCCGGAGTCCTTGTACCAAGCCAGATCCGCCTTTTCCTTCTGCCACATGTTAGAGTTCGCCATGAAGAGGCGGTCGCGCACCTTCTTGGCAACGTTCATGTTGCCAAAATGGCAGACGCCGGTATGGTTCTGCTGCTGCTNCATCATACACCACCCGATCATCACCCAAAGCAATTGGACGTGGACGAATGGAGAGCAACTGCGTAAACGACTATTTGTGGTGCGTCATGCTCTTGGTACACCCGGAGTCCTTGTACCAAGCCAGATCCGCCTTTTCCTTCTGCCACATGTTAGAGTTCGCCATGAAGAGGCGGTCGCGCACCTTCTTGGCAACGTTCATGTTGCCAAAATGGCAGACGCCGGTATGGTTCTGCTGCTGCTACTGCTCACGTTGTTGTGACTGCTGCTACTGTTGCTATGGAGATTGCTCCTTTTGCTATTGCTGTTGCTGCTCCTTCTGGTCCCTCTTGAACTTGAAGCACTCTTTCTTGTAGTTCCCCTATTTCTGGCAATAGTGGCACTTGCCCTTCTTCTTGCCTCTCTGCTACCCAGACTGTTACTGCTCTTGGTTGCGTGAGCCTATGGCCATGAAACCTGCTTCACTACTACTGCTGCCGCCATTGCACTTTGCTCCATTCTAATGCAGCTCTACTTGTACCAGGAATGTGCAGATGAAGTCTAGGTCGAGAGTCGGCTGGCACTCCAACGTCTTGCACCATGTCATAGCTTGTTGAGAGTCCCCTCAGCAAGAGGAGAACGAAGCGCGTGTCTTCCACAAGATTGTCGGCCGCTTTTAGCTGCTTTGCCAGTTCCTTTACCCTGTCCAAGTACGCCTCCATCCCTTCGCCACCCTGCACTTTCAGCGTCATCATCTTCTCCTCCAAAAGCATGAGGAATGTAGGATCCTTGCTCTCATACTTCTTACAGAACGTGTCTGAGCCCTCTTTTGCAATAGCCTTGTCACTCACGTACAGAAGATTTGGGGTGGAGATGGTGTTCACAAGCAGCCTGTAAGCCTGTCTATCCTTCTTCTTTCACTCCTCATATGCCGCTGCTACAGTTACAGATGAACTTGCATCTGTTGCACATTTTTACGGTGTCTTCCCCGCCACCACCTCCCTTATGGTGATGCCTTTTGCCTGTGGAGGCAGAGCGTGTTCGTCGCCGCTCACCACCTTCCACAAGCCCCTCTCCTCCAAAAGGAGGCGGGTACGGATCTTCCAAAACGTGAAGTTAGGGCATCCTTCTAGCCTCTCCATGGGCTTGGCTCCACGCCTCATGCTGCCATTTTTTACCCTTGGTGATGGTGGCTGCCCTTGAGTGGCGGTGATACCCCTGCTTATGCTACTGCTTCTGCCAGACATCTGTCTGACAAAAAGTGGACATTAGAGGCCAGCACACTCGGAATTTTGAAAAAAAGAGCCCACCACTGGAAAACTCAGCTAAAAAACGTTCGGATCGACCCATAACAGAGAGTCATCAATAGGAGATTTTGAAAGATATGCCCTCTTGAAAACAGGGTATGATTCTACTCCTACTCCAGCTCACACTAGCCAGCATGTAACCAATGTTTCTCCCAAACGTACTGATGGAATGTAAATATTTTTGCACCAATTGAAAGCTTAGGAAGAATACTTCAATTGGTATGTGCTACTTTTTAAATTTGACAAAAGAAACAAGAGAGTCATGGTCATCACAAGGCGACAATCGTGCTCAGAGAGAAGAGTGTAGCGCTGGCCGACCTCGTTTTGAGCATAACTCTCAATCCGACGGTTGGACCTTTGTGATCTTGGGCTCGTTTGAAAGCTTGAAAACTGTTGAAGGTTTCACCCCAATCCGTCACTCTCAAAGTGTCGGCCTGTGCTGGCTGAAAGTGGCAGAACTTGGCTCTGATACGAAGTGTTGGAACAGGAGGAGAAAGGGAGCCTTGAAGCAGCGAGCATGTGGGACTGGTTGGGCATCACTTGTGCTGAAGAATGGTTGTTAAATAACTCAAAATGATGGAGTACATATAGAGCAAGAGCTTGGGCAAGTCATGCCTCTTACAAGCCATACCACTTAGCCATGGAGGCTAAGGCTCACATACTAGAGTCCATAGTCTCACACAAGGGAGGAAAGCAGCCTAGAAACCAGGCTTACCACTCACACACGACCTAGAGAGCTAGAAAATACTCTCATGGCACACCCGTAGTGGTCCAACAACCCACAATCCCATGAAGAATCGCCATGTGTACATAGGTATTACACAAGGACCTCACCTCACCTAAAAAGTAAGGAGAGGTACCTTTTTCCTAGTCAGCACACTTTGACAAGGCAAAACTATAATCTAGGATTGTTTCTGGATATTTTTTCCATTAGGTCTTGACCCTGGACCTCTTGCCTTCTTCTTTTCCCAGGCTAAGGCATGGAGCCATCGCCCATGGTCACCCGAATATCGGCGGTCAATGACCCTGAAAACTTTGACAATTCATGTCCCCCAATCCGACCGTTGGATCGGCCTCATACTTGGACCGTAGACATTTTGCCACCTGCCATTTCCAATGCAGAAGTTGGATTGACAATCGGAGCAAGCCTCTGGTAGTTTCCTGGAACTTGCTCCTGTGGACCTGAAATTGAGCTGGATGGCTCCTTTTCCAACAGTTGTGTCACACGTCCCTAGAGTTGATGGGCTGTACGTGCTACAGACTAACCCCCTTCAAACTACAAATGACGGATATGCTGCGGTTGAAGAACCCAAGTCTCCAGTGCCTAATATTACACCACAAGCCGTCACCATGGCGGCCAACTCCACCGATACACATGCTGAGCTGTGGTACAGGCGGTTTGGGCATGTGGCGGACAGCACATTGCAAGCTATATAGCAGCACAAAGTGGTTCATGGGATGGAGGGATGCAAGGCCAAGGATGAGATAACGTGCTAAAAGTTGTGTGAGTCATGCCTCCAACGCAAGGCAAAAAGACAGCCCTTTGAGCGTAATGGGTAACGTGCGACAGCAATCTTGGACCTGATTCACTCTGATGTGAACGGACCATTCAATACCCCTCCAAATGGCGGCAACAAGTATTTATTGACCTTCATCGATGTCCACATTCGCAAGATGTGGAAATACTTCCTCAAGAAAAAGGGAGAGGTCAAGGAGAAGCTGCAAGACTTTGTCGCGATGGTATAGTGGCAAACAAGCAAGAAGGTCAAGATACTGCGTATGGAGAACACTGGTGAGTACGAGGCATGCAAAGGCTAGTTGAGCCAACACGGCATCAACCATCAGAACACCACGCCTTAAACCCCCCCGAGCAATGGCGTTGCCAAGCGGATGAACCAGACTATCCTCGGCATGACACGATGCATGCTCTTTGAAGCCAAATTCCCACCTGGCTTGTGGGCTGAAGCTACAAGAACTGCTTGCTACCTTGTGAATCTCACTCGGGCAGCCGCGCTTGGAAGGCGTGGTAAGAAGGAGCAAGAGAAGTAGCTCAGGACGCCACAGGAGGCTTGGTTAGGGAAGAAGCCAAATGCCTCACACCTGAGGGTCTTTGGCTGTACTGCATGGACAAAGGTCCAAGCAGGAGAAGGAAGTGGCAAGCTGGATGCACGCACTCGTAAGTGTGTTATGGAGGGATACGACACTGCACACAAGTCGTACAGGCCATGGGACCAAGCGCTTGGAAAGCTCATCAGGAGCCGAAATATCGAGTTTGATGAAAGGATGCTCGGCAAGGGAGTCTCGCTGGACCCTGTTCATGCTCACAAATGAGGAGAGTGGGTTGTGTTGCTCGAGTCAGGTGATCAGGCACAAGAAAAGTAGCAGATGGTGCCAGTGAAGGATGGTACTGCAGGGAGAGTGGCTATGCAGGCTGACACAACGATGGACTTCGACACTGATTTTGAGTCGTTCGAGATCTCTGAGTCAAACGCTGAGGCCGGTGGCACTTCCTTAAACGGCGGATCACTAGTAGCGCAGGAGCAACAGAAGCAACTAAACCTTGAAGTATCACTAGCAACACTCCGGCAGAGTACGCGCCAGAAGAAACCTCCGCCCAAGTGCGATGCTGAGAGTGCAGAATGGACCGGACTTAGCTGGTCATACCTGGCTCAGGGAGAGCCTGTGACCATAACGGAGGCTATGAACATGCCAGATGCGGCCATGTGGAAAGATGCACTGGATAGCGAACTTGCATCCATTGAAGAGAACAGAACATGGGTTCTGGTGGATAGGCCCCGAAATCCACACGTGGTATGGTCAAAGTAGGTACTCCAAGAAAAGTTCAAGCAGGATGGTACTATCTACAAGTACAAGGTAAGAGTTGTGGCAAAAGGGTTTTCCCAGCGTGCAAGCTCAGAGTACGAGGAGACCTTCCCACCTGTTGTCACCTTTGCCTCCATCAGATCCATGTTGGGCATCGCTCTTGCAAAAGATCTGGAGGTCCATCAGATGGATGTCAAGATAGCTTTCCTCTACGGGAAGCTAGACAAAGAAGTAGTGATGGAAGTACTCGAGGGGGTGAAAGCTCCAAAGGACAAGGCTTGCAAACTGGTCAAGGCACTCTACAGGTTTAAACAGGCCCCAAGGATGTGGTACAAGGAGATGGACGGCTTCATGGCCGGGCTCACCTTCACGCACTGCTAGAATGACCCTAATGTCTATGTGCGGGAGGATGAGCAAGGCTTGATGCTGGTTGTTCTGTACGTGGATGACCTAATCATGTGCTTGTCATCCGTCAAGCTGTTGAACAAGCTGAAGACAGATCTCAGCACGAGGTTCAAGATGAAGGACATGGGTCCGCTTGAGTTCTACCTCGGGATAGCCGTCCACCGCAATTGAGGAGCAGGCACCATTGAGCTGAACTAGACCAAGTACATCCTGGAAGTCCTCAAGCACAACAACATGGAGGATTACAAGCCTATCAGCACATCCATGACAATAGACATCAAGCTCTCCTCCTCCATGAGCCCCAGCACGGAAGCAGGATGGCATGAGATGGAGAACATTCACCATCTTTCCACTGTTGGCAGCCTCATGTATGCCATGATAGGAACATGTCCTGAGATTTGCTTTGCTGTGGGACATGTGAGCAGGTTTGTGGCCAATCCAGGGCCACAGCACTGGCAAGCAATCAAGCGCATTATGCGCTATCTACAGAAGACCTTATACATGGGACTCCAGTTTGGAGTCCAAGAAGGATCTGACTCAGTGCGGCTGGTGTGTTACACAGACGCCGACTGGGAGGAAGAATCGATGAGAGAAAGTCCACCTCGGGCTTTATGTGCCTCTTGAATAGTAGTGTAGTCTCTTGGGCAAGCAGAAATCAAGACTGTGTCCCCTTCTCTACCATTGAGGTAGAGTACATCTCTCTGTCATAAGCATGCAAGGAGACATAGTGGCTACGCAGTTTGCTTGTCGAGATAGAAATGCCACAAATGGATGCTACAAAGTTCCGCATCGACAACAAGAATGCCATGAAAATGACACAAGATGATGTCATCTCCCGGCGGACCAAGCACATCGGCATCAGGTACCACTACTCACGCAGCCTGGTCGCAAAGGAGATCGTGGACCTGGAATACGTTCAGACAAGGAAGATGGTTGCAGATTGCAGGACAAAGGCGCTGGACACCGAGTTAAACTCGATAGGTCCTCGAGGCATTGGTATGGTCAACGTAGCGGACGAAGACTTAGGCCAAGACTGCTAGAGAGGATAGATCTCACAGCTAATGGACATAGTGCAAGGAAGAGTTTGTTGACCCGATGTGATCCTTGTCCATGGCTGATATTTGGACAGGCACATGACAGACTAGGCATGAATTGCTCCATTGGAGTAAGTCCCCTGAGTGTGGTCCAGATAGACAAGGCATGCAGTGCTCCTTTGGAACAAGTCCCCTTGGTCTAATATGGATAGTATAGCCAGCAAATACTACCTAGGACAAGTCCTTGTGGCTTAGAAGTTCAATAGTTAGTCTCTAGAGCGAGAGGTCACTAGGTCAAATCCCAGCCCGGAGACTAGTTTTCTTTGTGACCAAAAGGGGCCAGGAAGGTTCTAAAAGACATCGTAGAACATTCCAAGGTCCTTGTTGGTGGTTGGTGCCACTTGGCGGTCACAGAGAGCGCCATGTAGGTAGGGGGGATGACGCAATCCAGATAATCCCCAAAGTGGCTGTTCCAAGGAGCCATTGTGCGCCTAGGCTAGAGGCTAGCTTTAGAGCTAGCCTAAGACTATAAGAACCTCTCAGTTGCCTGTCATTGAGTACAATTTTTACCTTTGAGACTCCTTACAGAGTTGACCACCAAAGGCACACATTAAAGAAGCTTTTGTTGGTCTCAACCTCAGTAGTTCACTCCTCGCGCAAACGTCACCAGGTGCTAAGGACACTTTGCAAGGAAATGATTCCTATGAACTGCTCAGTGTGGAACCTTGGCTTTGAGGATGATATCATCTCTTGGTTACAATACCAAGAGCTGTCGGCGGGAACCATTGTGTTGGAAGTCATTTTCTAGACCGTCACCTCATGCAAGTTGACAAAGAGGACGGCATATAAAACGGATTCCGTCACAATGGTTCCCGTCAACCACTCTTGGTTTGGAACCAAAAGATGATATCACCCTTAGAGCCAAGGTTCCATACTGAGCTATTCATAGGAATCATTTCCTTGCACTGTGTTCTTGGCACTTGGTCACTTTTGCGCAAGAAGCGAACTCGTGGGCATACACCAATTAATGCTTCTTTAGTGTCTGCCTTTAGTGGACAACTCTGTTATGAGTTTCAAAAGTAAGAACTGTACTCAATGACAAGGAATTGACATGTTGTTATAGTCTTACAGCCAGCATCTAACCTAGGCGCATAGTGGCTCCTTGGATGAGCCACTTTCGGGGCAATCTGGATTGCTTTATCCCCCCTACCTTCATGGCTGTTGGATTTGGAGGAGAGAGGGAGCTTTGGAGCAGCGGGCATGTGGGACTGGAAGGGCATCACTTGTGCTGAAGAATGGTTGTTGAAACACTCAGAGCTAGACCTTAGGGAAGTCAGCCCTCTCACAAGTCACACCACTTAGCCATGGAGGCTAAGGCTCACACACTAAAGTCCATAATCTCATACAAGGGAGGAAATCAGCCTAGCAATCAGGCTGACCACTCACACACAACCTAGAGAGTTAGAAAATGCTCTCATGGCACACTCTTAGTGGTCACATAACCCACAATCTCATTGAGAATGGCCATGTCTCCATGGCTAGCACACAAGGATCTCACCTCACCTAAAAAGTAAGGAGAGGTACCTTTTTCCTAGTTAGCACACTCTGACAAGGTAATCCGAAGACCAATAACCTTTTCGGATATTTCTCCTATCAGGTATTGACCCTGGACCTCTTGCCTTTTTCTTTTCTCAGGCTAAGGCATGGAGCCATCGCCCATGGACACCCAGATATCGGCGGTCCATGGCCCCAAAAACTTCGAAAATTCATATCTCCTAATCCGACCGTTGGATCGACCTAAAACTTCGACCGTAGACATTTTGCCACCTGATCTTTCCAACAGTGAAGTTGAATTGACGATCAAAGGAGGCATGTGGTATCTTCCTGGAACTTGCTCCTGTGGACGTGAAACTGAGCCAGATGGCTCCTTTTCCAACAATGTCCCACTTTGGCGCAATCAGAGTGGGCTGAGTCTACATGCCTTCATGGAGAACTGCTGCTTCTCACGGATCACTGGCTTGGTGCATAAATCAGCGATCTGCTTGCTGGTTGGAGTAAACTCTAGTTTGATAGCACCCTCCTGCACCATGTGCCCAATGAAATCATATGCGATGTCAATGTGCTTGGTGCGTGAATGGTGCTCAAGATTCTTGGCGAGTGCGATTGCGCTCTAGTTGTCGACGCGCACAGGAATTGGAACTGCTGCACTCCCACTCATCTTTGCCATGAGACGCTCAAGCCAAACTGCTTCCTTAGCTCCAAAGCTAAGAGAGACGTACTCAGCTTCCGTGCTTGAGGTGGCCACGACCACCTTCCGCTTGCTGCACCAGCTCATGGCCCCACCATTCATGAGGAACACATGTCCAGAGATGGACTTACTCACGGTTGGATGCCCAATGTGCATCTGTGTAGCCGATGATGATGTTGTCGTTGGCGTAGTAGGTGATGCCAATAATGATGGTTCTACTAAGGTATCGGAAGATCCACTTCACTGCCTTCTGGTGCTCAGGTCCGGGGTTTGCCATGTGCCGGCTCACAACGCCAACAGCGTGTGCGAGGTCCGGCCTGGTTGCCACCATCAGGTACATGAGGGTGCCGACGACGCTCTGGTAATTCTGATGCTCAGCTGCATTTGCTTCTCCATTGAAGCTCACGAGGTACTGCCGCGTCTCCAGCAGCGTGCCGATGGGTTTTGCCTCTACCATGCCAAACCGCTGCAAAACATCCTTGATTTAACGGCTCTGCTGGAACGAGAGAGAGCGTGATTTGCGGTCACGCATGATCTGGATACCGAGGAAGTATGATGCCTCCGTGAGATGTAACATCTAGAAGCGCTCCTGCATGGCTTCCTTGAACTCCTGTAGTACAGACATGTTGTTGGAAAGGAGGAGCATGTCATCCACATAGACGATGATGATGAGCACCTCATGACCATGCTGCGAGCGATAGACGCTGTACTCACACTCACTGCGCTCAAACCCCATGCACTGCAACTCCGCATCCAACTTCTGGTTCCAAGCACACGACGCTTGCTTGAGGCCGTACAACGACTTCTGCAGCTTGCAAACCAGGTGCTCCTGGCCATCCATGACGAACCCCTCTGGCTGCTCAATGTAGATCTCCTCCTCGAAGTTACCATTCAAGAATGCCGTCTTGATATCCATGTGGTGAACCTCAAAGTTCTCAGCTACTGCATAAGAGAGGAGCGTGCACACAAAGGCAAACTTTGCAACAGGAGCAAAAGTTTGTATGTAGTCGATGCCCTCCTGCTGCAAGTAGCCCTTGGCGACCAGCCTCGCCTTGTACTTTTCCAGGTTACCATCTCCTCCCCGCTTCTTCTCGAACACCCACTTGCACTTGATCACCTTACATCCAGATGGATGCTCACTAAACTCCCACGTACTGTTGTTCAGTTGCGACTGTATCTTCTGCTGCACAGCTTGCGCCCAATCTGCTACATCCGGTGCAGCCATGGCCTCCTTGTAAGAAGTAGGCTCATCAGAATTTGCCGAAACTGCGACGTTCATCTGTTATAGTTTCTGCAGCATCCAGAAATGGCCGCGCTCACCAGGCTTGTAACGCACCCTAAGAGGGTACCTGCGACCTGGACCTGGAGTATGAGTCGGCGGCTAGCGCGGTGCTGCTAGCACAACTGATCCTGCTAGTGGTGCTACGTCTCCCTCCTCCGCTTCTGCCGATGAGGCCGTTGTATCTCTGCATCAGACATGGGAGAGTAGAGATATTCTCCGACTGTCACAGTAGAGGAAGGATTGGGAGAGACTGGGTCGGGAAGGATTTCTGCTCCCACTGTCTTGTCAGCTGCTGGTTCTGCTGCCTCTTCATAGACAATGTTGGTGCTGATGACGTTGCTCTCGTTGAAGATGACATCCGTGGAGATGATCACGTGGCCTGTATCCCTCTCGTAGAGGTGATAGGCCTTGCTTGCCACGTTGTAGCCTATCATCAGCATCTGCGCACTATTTGTGTTCCACTTTTGCCGCTTCTCCTTTGGCACGTGCATGTGCGCCAAGCTGCCAAACGCGCGAAGATGAGGCACGCTCGGCTTCTTGCCGAACCACGCCTCGTACGGCGTCATGTGCTCCAGGGCCTTGGTTGGACTGCAGTTCTTGATGTACACCGCAGTGCTAAACGCTTCTCCCCCAAATTCATAGGTGAGCCGAGTCGCATGTAGCATGGAGCGCGCCGACTCAAGGATGGTGTGATTGGCGCATTCTGCTATGCTGTTCTGCTGCACCAATATGGCGCAGTGCGCTGCGCCTTGATGCCTGCTGCTGCAAGGTAGTCCTAAAACTCCTTGCTCAGGTACTCTCCACCACGGTCGCTATGCAACGCCTTGATTTTCTTACCAGTTTGGTTCTCCACCATGGCCTTGAACTCCTTGAACCTGTCAGAGCACAGGTCCTTGGAGGAAAGGAAGTACACAGTAGTGTAATGGCTGAAATTATCAATGAAGGTGAGAAAATACCTAGTGCCTCCAACGCTCTGGGTCTGCATCGCGCCACAGAAGTCTGTGTGGATTAGCTCTAGCACCTCCTTTGCATGCTCCCTTGCTCCAGAGAATGCCTCCCAGTGCTGCATCCCCTCCAAACAGCCGATGCACAACTGCTGCTCAAAGTTAGAGATGGTAGGCAGGTTACGCACCATCTGCTTTGATTGAAGCTGCAGCAAGGTGCGCATGCCGATGTGGCCATAACGCGCATGCAAGATCTCTCCATCTGTCGCCTGGACCACTGTTGCAAGACTCTGCTCACGCGGGATCTTTGTCACCCCCAGCAGGCAATACATGTCGCCCTCCTTCACCAACCTGGCCAACTCCTCTCCTGTATCCTTGTTGAGGATGTAGCCAAAGTCATCATCAAAGACGACGCGCAGTCCTGTGTTTGTAAGAGAGGAGACTGAGATGAGGTTGAATGCAGCATCAGGTACATACAGCACGCCATGAAAAACTCCCACTTCAATGCCACGCAGGGTCTCCAACCACATCTCCACAATTCCAATCCCCTCAGCATACACCACCCGATCATCACCTAAAGCAATCGGACGGGGCGGAATGGAGAGGAGCTGCATGAACCACTCCTTGTGGTGCGTCAGACGTTTGGTACACCCCGAGTCCTTGTACCACGTCAGATCCGCCTTTTCCTTTTGCGACATGTCAGACTTCGCCATGAAAAGGCGGTCGCGCACATCCTTGGCAACGTTCATGTTGCCAAAATGGCGCACGCCAGTCTGGTTCTGCTGCTGGTGCTGCTGTTGACGTTGCTGTGACTACTGCTGCTCTTGCTGTGGAGATTGCTGCTTTTGCTCCTGCTACTGCTGCTCCTTCTAGTCCCTCTTGAAGTTGAAGCACTCTTTCTTGTAGTGCCCCTCTTTCTGGCAATAGTGGCACTTGCCCTTCTTCTTGCCTCTCTGCTACCCGAACAGCTACTGCTACTGGTTGCGTGAGCCCATGGCCATGAAAGCTGCTTCATTGCTGCTGCTGCCGCCATTGCGCTTTTGTGCATTGCGACGCAGTTCCACTTCCACCAGGTGCGTGCAGATGAAGTCGAGTTCGAGAGTCGGCTGGCACTCCACCGTCTCTCACACCGTATCATAGCTCGTTGGGAGTCCCCTCAATAAGAGGAAGAGGAAGCGCGTGTCTTCCACAGGGTTGCCGGCCGCTTTCAGCAGCTTTGCC
>SZWC01018074.1:0-11363 GCA_023375785.1 Penium margaritaceum | reverse complement strand
GTATGTGAGTGGTCATCCTGATTGCTAGGCTGATTTCCTCCCTTGTGTGAGATTATGGACTCTAGTGTGTGAGCCTTAGCCTCCATGGCTAATTGGATTGGCTTGTGAGAGGGCTCACTTGCCCAAGCTCTAGCTCTATATGTACTCCATCATTTTGAATGATTTAACAACCATTCTTCAGCACAAGTGATGCCCTTCCTATCACACATGCTCACTGCTCCAAGGCTCCCTCTCTCCTCCAGATCCAACAGTAGTTTATGGAATGGATGGATGCAAGGCCAAGAATGAGGGAAAGTGCAAGATGTTTTGCGAGCATTGCTTCCAAGGCAATGCAGAGAGAAAGGCATAAGAGCGTAACGGGTAACATGCGGCAAACGTTTGGACTTGAATTACTCTGATGTGTCTTAATCATTCCACACCCCTTGAGACGGGGAGAAGAAATACTTGGTGACGTTCATGCATGATCACAGTTGCAAGACGTCCATCTACTTCCTCAAGACAAAGGGGGAGGTCAGGGAAATGCTGTAAGAGTTTGTCGCCACGGTAGAGAGTCAAACAAGGAAGAAGGTTAAGGTACTGTGTATTGATAATGTTGGTAAGTACCAGGTGTGAAGAGGCTGGAAGAGCAAACGTGGCATCAACCACCTGACCACTATGCCTTACACTCCTTAGAGCAAGTACATTGCCAAGCGGATGAACCACATTATGCTCGACTTGAGACGAAGCATGCTCTTCAACGCAAAATACCCATCTTGCTTATAGGCTGAAGCTATAGGAACTGCTTTCTAGCTTGTGAATCTCACTCCGGCAGCCGCGCTTGGAATACGTGGTAGAAAGCAGCTCGGGATGCCATTGGAGGCTTGGTCAAGGAAGACGCCAGATTCCTCAGAGTTGAGGGTCTTTGGCTGTATTGCCTGGACAAAGGTCAAAGCAAAAGAAAGAACTAGAAAGCTGGGTGTACGCTTGCAAGTGTGTAATGTTCGGATATGACACTATACACAAGGCCTATAGGAAGTGGAACCAAGCAGCTGGAAAGCTCACCAGGATCCGAGATATGGCGTTTCATGAAAGGAAACTCGGCAATGGAGAGTCGTTAGATCCTATACATGCTCCCAAGTCAGGAGAGTGGGATGTGTTTCTCGAGTAAGGTGATTGGGTACCTGAGAATTGCCAGATAATGCCTAGAAGGATGGTGCTGGAAGGAGAGTAACTGTAAAGGCTGACACAATGATGGACTCTAACACTAAGTCTATGTCATCCGAGGCCTCAGAGTGAAACTCTGATGCCTGTGGCTCTTCCTAGAATAACGAATCACTGGCAGCATAGGAGCAACAGATGCAACTAAGCCTTAAAGCACGAGAAGTAAAACTTTGGCATAATATGCACCAGAATAAACCTCCGACTAAGTACGATGTTGAGAGTGCGGAATACACCAGACTCAGGTAGTCATGCTTGGCTAAGGGAGAACCTGTGATCGTAGCGGAGGCCATGAACATGCCACATGTGGCCAAGTGGAAGGAGGTAGTGGGCAGGGAACTTGAATCCATTGTGAAGAACGGAACATGGATTCTAGTGAACAAGCCCCAAAACAAGCATGTGGTGGGGTGAAAGTAGGTACTCCGTTAAACGTTTAAGCATTATAATACTAGTAACAACTATAACGCAACAGTTGTGGCAAAGGGGTTTTCTGAGTATGTAGGCTTGGAGTACGAGGAGACCTTCGCACTTACCATCGCATTTGCCTCCATCAAATCCATGTTGGGTATCGCTCCTGCAAAAGACGTTTTGTAAGAAACTCAACAAAGAAATGCTAATGGAAGTGCCCAAGGGAAAGAAAACTCTAGAGGGCAAAGCTTGCAAACTGCTCAAAGTGCTGTACGGGTTGAATAGGCTCTAAACATGTGGTACAAGGAGATGGATGGCTTCATGGCCGGGCTCGCCTTCACGCAGTGCCAGAATGACCCTAGAATCTACGTCCCTGAGGATGATGAAAGCTTGATGCTGGTTGCACTGTACGTGGATGACCAGATCATGTGCTTATCGTCCGTCAAGCAATTGACTAAGCTAAAGACATCTCAGTCATGACATCTCTTGGTACACCCAGAGTCCTTGTACCACGCCAGATCCGCCTTCTCCTTCTGCGACGTGTCAGAAATCGCCATGAAGAGGCGGTCGCGCACCTCCTTGGCAACGTTCATATTGCCAAAATGATGCACGCCAGTCTTTTTCTGCTGCTGCTACTGCTGCTGCTGTTGACGTTGCTGTGACTGCTGCTGCTGTTGCTGTGGAGATTGCTGCTTTGGCTGCTATTGCTGCTGCTCCTTCTAGTCCCTCTTGACTTGAAGCACTCTTTCTTCTAGAGCCCCTCTTTCTGGCAATAGTGGCATTACCCTTCTTCTTGCCTCTCTGCTGTCAGTCTGCTACTACTGCTGGTTGCGTGAGCCCACGGCCATGAAAGCTGCTTCATTGCTGCTACTGCCGCCATTGGACTTTGCGGCATTGCGATGCAGTTCTACCTACACCAGGTGCGTGCAGATGAAGTCGAGGTCGAGAGTCGGCTCGCACTCCAACGTCTCTCGCACCATGTCTTAGCATCTTGGGAGTCCCCTCAGCAAGAGGAGGACAAAATGCATGTCTTCCAAAGGGTTGCCGACCGCTTTCAGCTGCTTCGCCAGCTCCTTTGCCCTGTCCAAGTATGCCTCCATCCCTTCACCACCCTGCATTTCTAGCGCCATCATCCTCTCCTCCAAAAGCATGAGGAATGCAAGATCCTTGCTCTCATACTTCTTGCACAACGTGTCCTACCCCTCTTTTGTAGTAACCTTGTCACCCACGTACTGAAGATGCGGGTTGGAGATGGTGTTGACAAGCAGCCTGTAGGCCTGCCTGTCCTTCTTCCACTCCTCATATGCCAGCGCTGGAGTTGTAGATGAACTTGCATCTGCTGCACCTTTTGGCGGCGTCTTCCCCGCCACCACCTCTGCTACGGTGATGCCTTTTGCCTGTGGAGGCGAAGCGTGCTCATCGCCGCTCACCACCTCCCAGAAGCCCCTCTCCTCCAAAAGGAGGCGACTACGGATCTTCCAAATCGTTAAGTTGGCGCGTCCTTCTAGCCTCTCCAAGGGCTAGGCTGGTGTTACCACGCCTGCTGCTGCCATTTTGAGCCTTGGTGATACTCAGTGCTACCCTTGAGAGACGCCGCTACCCCTGTTTCGGTTGCTGCTTCTGCCAGAAATCTGTCTGACAGATAATGGACTGTATGAGTAAACAGACTGGGAATTTTGAAAACACTAAGCCCTCCACTGGAAACTTCAGCTCAAAATCTTTCAGATCCACCCATAAAACAGGGTCATCAATGGGCGATTTTGAAATATATGCCCTCTTGAAAACAGGGTATGCTTCTGCTCCTACTCCAGCTCACACCAGCCAGCTTGTAAAAAGCGTTTCTCCCAAATGTAATAATAGAATGCAAATATTTTTGCACCAACAGAAAGCTTAGGAATAAAACTTCAATTCGTATATGCTACTTTTTAAATTTGACAAAGAAACAAGAGAGTTATGGTTATCACAAGGCGACACTTTTACATAGTGAGAAGAGTGTAGCCCTAGCCAACTTCGTTTTGAGTATAACTCTCAATCTCTCTGTTGCATTTTTGGCATTTTGAGCTCGTTGAAAAGCTTGTCTTTTGAACTTGAAGATTTTGTGGTCGATCATCAATTTTTGAGAAGATTCTATCTCAACCCGTCACTCTCAATGTGACGGCCTGTGCTGGCTGAAAGTGGTAGAACCTGGCTCTGATACCAAATATTGGATCTGGAGGAGAGAGGGAGCCTTGGAGCAGCGAGTTTATGAGACTGGAAGGGCATCACTTGTGCTGAAGAATGGTTGTTTAATCACTCAAAATGATGGAATGCATATAGAGCTAGATCTTGGGCAAGTCAGCCCTCTCACAAGCCACACCACTTAGCCATGGAGGCTAAGGCTCACACACTAGAGTCCATAATCTCACACAAGGGGGGAAATCAGCCTAGCAATCAGGCTGACCACTCACTTGACGTAGAGTGCTAGAAAATGTTCTAATGGCACACTCCTAGTGGTCATATAACCCACAATCCCATGGAGAATCGCCATGTGTCCATGGCTAGCACACAAGGATTTCACCTAACCTAAAAAGTAAGGAGAGGTACCTCTTTCCTAGTCAGCACACCCTTACAAGGCAACCCAAGAATCTAGGACCTTTTGGATATTTCTTCCATCAGGTCTTGACCCTAGACCTCTTGCCTTTTTCTTTTCTCAGGCTAAGGCATGGAGCAATCGTCCATGGTCACCCAGATATCTGCGGTCGATGACCCGGAAAACCTCGAAAATTCATATCTCCCAATCCGACTGTTGGATTGGCCTCAAAATTGGACCGTAGACATTTTGCCACCTGATCTTTTCAACGAGGAAGTCGGATTGACGATCAGAGCAGGCATCTGGTACTTTCTTGNGGCTGACCACTCACTTGACCTAGAGTGCTAGAAAATTTTCTCATGGCACACTCCTAGTGGTCATGTAACCCACAATCCCATGGAGAATCGCCATGTGTCCATGGCTAGCACACAAGGATTTCACCTAACCTAAAAAGTAAGGAGAGGTACCTCTTTCCTAGTCAGCACACCCTTACAAGGCAACCCAAGAATCTAGGACCTTTTGGATATTTCTTCCATCAGGTCTTGACCCTAGACCTCTTGCCTTTTTCTTTTCTCAGGCTAAGGCATGGAGCAATCGTCCATGGTCACCCAGATATCTGCGGTCGATGACCCGGAAAACCTCGAAAATTCATATCTCCCAATCCGACTGTTGGATTGGCCTCAAAATTGGACCGTAGACATTTTGCCACCTGATCTTTTCAACGAGGAAGTCGGATTGACGATCAGAGCAGGCATCTGGTACTTTCTTGGAACTTGCTCTTGTGGACCTGAAACTGAGCCGGATGGCTCCTTTTCCAACAGTACTCTGCCTCAGCCGTAGAGAGGAAGACACACTCTTGCTTTTTGCTTACCTAAGAGACTAGACCACTGTTCAAGAAGCACACAAAGCCCAAGGTGGACTTTCTGTCATTGATTCTTCTTCCCCTGTCAACGTCTGTGTAGCATTCCAGCCGCAGTATGTCCAATCCTTCTTCGTCTCCAAAGTGGAGTCCCAAGTGTCGAGTCTTCTGTAAGTAGCGCATAATGCGCTTGACTACTTTCCTGTGCCGTGGCCCTGGATTGGCCATAAACCTGCTCACTTGTCCCATAGCATAGCAAATGTCAGGGCGTATTCCTACCATGGCATACATGAGGCTGCCAACAGCAGAGTGGTAGGGAATGTTCTCTATCTCACGCCGTTGTGCTTCCGTGCTGGGGCTCATGGAGGAGAGCTTGATGTCTGTTATCATGGATGTGCTGATGGGCTTCCAGTCCTCCATATTATAGCGCTTGAGGACCTCCATGATGTACTTGGTCTGGTTCAGCTTGATAGTGCCTGCTGCCCGATTGTAGTGGACAATTATCCTGAGGTAGAACCCAAGCAGACCCATGTCCTTCATCTTGAACTTGTTGCTGAGATCTGTCTTCTGCTTGTTCAACAGCTCGACCAATGACGAGCAGATGATCAGGTCACCTATGTATAGTGCAACCAACATCAAACCTTTCTCATCCTCCCGCACATAGACACTAGGGTGATTCTGGCAGTGCATGAAGGTGAGCCTGGCCATGAAGCCGTCCATCTCATTCTACGACATTCTAGGGGTCTGTCTCAGCCCGTAGAGTGCTTTGACCAGTTTGCAAACCTTGCCTTCTAGTTTCCCCTCCTTCCGGCACTTCCATCACCACTTCTTTATCTAGCTTCCCGTAAGGGAAAGCTTTCTTCACATCTATTAGGTGGACCTCCAGATATTTTGCAACAGCGATGCCCAAAATGGATCTGATGGAGGCAAAGGTGACGACAAGCACGAAGGTCTCCTCGTACTCTGAGCCTGCACGCTAGGAAAACCCCTTTTCCACAGCAGCAGCAGTCACAGCAACGTCAGCAGCACCCGCAGCAGTAACAGTAGAACCAGACCGGCGTACGCCATTTTGGCAACATGAACGTCGCCAAGGAGGAGCGCGACCACCTCTTCAGGGCTAAGTCTAACATGTCGCTGAAGGAGAAGGCGGATCTGGCGTGGTACAAGGACTCTGGGTGTACCAAGAGTTTGATGCACCACAAGGAGTAGTTTATGCAGCTGCTCTCCATTCCCCCCGTCCGATTGCTTTGGGTGATGATCGGGTGTTCTATGCGGAGGGGATTGAGATTTTGGAGATGTGGTTGGAGATCCCGCGTGGCATTGAAGTGGAAGTGTTCCATGGCGTGCTGTATGTACCTGATACTGTGTTCAACCTTCTCTCACTGTCCTCTCTCACCAACACAGGATTGCGCGTCGTCTTTGACGATGATTATGGCTACATCCTCGACAAGGAAATAGGAGAGGAGTTGGCCAGGTCGGTGAAAGAAGGCGACATGTACTGCCTGTTAGGGGCGACCAAGATCCCGCGCGAACAAAGTCTTGTAGAAGTGGTGCAGGCGGCAGATGGCGAAATCTAGCATACGCGCTACGACCATATCGGCATGCGCGCCTTGCAACAACTTCAAACAAAGCTGATGGTGCCTGACGTGCCCACCATCTCTAACTTTAAGGAGCAGTAATGCATTAGCTATTTGGAGGGCAAGCAGCATCGCGAGGCGTTCTCGGGAGCAGGGGAGCGCGTGAAGGGGGTGCTGGAGCTGGTCCACACAGACTTGTGTGGCTCGATGGAGACCCACAGCTTTGGAGGCTCTGGGTATTTTCTCACCTTCATTGATGATTTCAGCATTATATTTCTGTGTACTTCCTTTCCTCCAAGGACCAGTGCTTTGACACGTTCAAGGAGTTAAAGGCCATGGTGGAGAACCAGATTGGCACGAAAATCAAGGTGCTGCGTAGCGACAGCGGTAGAGAGTACCTGAGCAAGGAGCTTCAAGACTTCCTCGCAGTAGTAGGCATTAAGGCGTAATGTACCCCGCCATACTCACCGCAGCAGAACGGCGTAGCAGAATGCGCCAACCGCACCATCGATGAGTCGGCGTGCTCCATGCTGCACGCGGCTTGGCTGACCTACCAAAGCAGTGAGCACTGCAGTGTACATCAAGAACCGCAGTCCAACCAAGGCCCTAAAGCGGATGAAGTCATACGAGGCATGGTTCGGCAAGAAGCTGAGCGTGGGTCATCTTCGCGCATTTGGGAGCTTGGCGCACATGCATGTGCCAAAGGAGAAGCGAGAGAAGTGGAACGCGAAGAGCGCGTAGATGCTAATGATAAGCTATGATGTCGGAAGCAAGGCGTATCGCCTCTACGAGAGGGATACAGGCTATGTCATCATCTCCATGGATGCCGTCTTCAACGAGAGCAACGTCATCGGCACCAACATTGTCTGTGAAGAGGCGACAGAAGCAACAACTGATGAAGTAGTGGGAGCAGATATCCTTTCTGACCTAGTCTCTCCTGATCTTTCCTCCACTGTGACAGTGGGAGAACCAGTCTACTCTCCCATGTCTGATGCAGCACATATAGCGGCCTCATCGGTAGAAGCAGAGGAAGAAGATGCACCACCATCAGCAGGAGCAGTCGTGCCAAGAGCACCGCGGAAGCCGCCTGCTAACGCTCCAGTACCAGGTCACAGGTACCCTCTCAGGGTGCGCTACAAGCCTGGTGAGCGCGGGCATTTCTGGATGCTCCAGAAACCAGACGAGATGAACGTCGCAGTTGCAACACACTCTGATGAGCCGACATCGTTCAAGGAGGCCATGGCGGCACTAGATGCAGCAGATTGAGCACAAGCTGTGTAGTAAGAGATACAGTCGCAGCACGATAACGGTACGTGGGAGCTGACTGAGCATCCACCTGGACGTAAGGTCATCAAGTGCAAGTGGGTGTTCAAGAAGAAGCGGGGAACAGATGGCAAATTGGAAGAGTACAAGGCGAGGCTGGTCGCCAAGGGCTACTTGTAGCAAGAGGGCATCGATTACACAGAAACCTTTGCCCCTGTTGCCAAGTTTGCCTCTGTGCGTACAGTCCTTTCCTATGCAGCCGCACAGGACTTTGAGGTCCACCAGATGAACGTCAAGACGGCGTTCCGGAACGGTGACGTGGAAGAGGAGATTTACATGGACCAGCCGGAGATGTTCGTCGTGGATGCCTAGAAGCACCTGGTTTGCAAGCTACAAAAGTTGCTGTACGGCCTCAAGCAAGCGTCGCATGCTTGGAACCAGAAGTTGGATGCGGCGTTGCAGTGCATGGGGTTTGAGCACAGCGAGTGTGACTACAGCGTCTATTGCTGGCAGCATGAGCATGAGGTCCTTATTATCCTCTTGTATGTGGATGATATGCTCCTCCTTTCCAACAGCATGGGTGCACTATAGGAGTTCAAGGAAGTCATGCAAGAGCGCTTCCAGATGTCTGATCTCGGGGAGGTAACATACTTCCTCGATATCCAGATCACACGTGACCGCAAATCACGCTCTCTCTCGCAGCAACACAGCCGCTACATCAAGGATGTCATGCAACTGTTCGGCATGACAGAGGCAATGTTGGAAAAGGAGCCATCTCGCTTAGTTTGCAGTCCACAGGAGCAAGTTCCAGGAAAGTACCACATGCCTACACCGATCGCCAATCCATTGGAAAGATCAGGTGGCAAAATTTATGCGGTCCAAGTTTGAGGTCGATCGAACGATCGGATTGGGAGATATGAATTTTCAAAGTTTTCGAGATCATCAACCGCGGATATCCGGGTGACCATGGGCGATGGCTCCATGCCTTGGCATGAGAAAAGAAAATGGCGAGAGGTCCAGGGTCAAGACCTGATGGGAGAAATATTCAAAAAGGTTCTTGGTCTAAGGATTGCCTTGTCAGAGTGCGCTGACTAGGATAAAGGTACCTTTCCTTACTTTTTAGGTGAGGTGAGATCCTTGTCTACTAGCCATGGACACTTGGCGATTCTCCATGGGATTGTGGTTTATGTGACCACTAGGAGTGTGCCATGAGAGCATTTCCTAGCTCTCTAGGTCGTGTGTGAGTGGTCAGCCCGATTGCTAGGCTGTTTTCCTCCCTTACGTGAGATAATGGACTCTAGAGTCTGAGCCTTAGCCTCCATGGGTAAGTGGTGTGGCTTATGAGAGGGCTGACTTGCCCAAGCTCTAGCTCTGTATGTACTCCATCATTTCGAGTGATTGAACCACCATTCTTCAGTACAAGTGGAACCCTTCCAATCACACATGCTCGCTGCTCCAAGGCTCTCTCTCTCCTCTAGATCCAACATTTGGTAGAAGAGCCAAGTTGTGTCAGATTTAGCGAGCACAAGTCGTTACTTTGAGAGTGACAAGTTAGGGTCAAACCTTGACCAAGTTTGCAAGACAAGCTTCTTAACGAGTCCAAGATCGCGAAGATCCAACGATCATATTAAGGGTTATGCTCAAAACGAGGTCGACCAGGGCTACACTCTTCTCTATCAGGAAGACTGTCGCCTTGTGATGACCATAACTCTCTTGTTTCTTTGTCAAATTTCAAAAGTGGCTCATGCGAAGTGTAGTTTTTTACCTAAGCTTTCCATTGGCGCAAACATGTTTGCATTCCATTGATTCGTTTGGGAGAAACGTTGTTGACAAGCTGGCTGGTCTGAGTTGGAGTAGGAGCAGAAGCATACCCTGTTTTCAACAGGGCATATATTTTGAAATCACCAATTGATGACCCTGTTTTATGGGTTGATCTCAAAGGTTTTCAGCTGAATTTTCCATCGGTGGACTCTATTTTTCCAAATTCCCAGTCTGCTGGCATTTACAGTGCATTTTCTGTCACACATATTTCTGGCAGAAGCAGTAGCAGAAGCAGGGGTAGCGCCGCCATCCAAGGGCAGCGCTGAGCATCACCAAGGCTCAAAATGGCAGCAGCTGGCATTGTGAGAGCAGCCCAGCCTTTGGAGAGGCTGGAGGGACGCGCCAACTTCACATTTTGGAAAATCCGTACCCACCTCCTTTTGGAGGAGAGGGGCTTGTGGGAGGTGGTGAGCGGCGACGAGCCGGCTCCAGCTCCACAGGCAAAGGGCATCACCGCACTGCACGTGGTGGCGGGGAAGACTCCGCAAAAGGGTGTAGCTGATGCGGGTTCTTCTGCAGCTGTACCATTGGCGTATGAGGAGTGGAAGAAGGACAGGCAGGCCTACCGGTTGCTTGTCAACACCATCTCCAACCCGCATCTTCAGTACATGATTGACAAGGCTACTGCAAAGGAGGGGTGGGACACGTTGTGCAAGAAGTATGAGAGCAAGGATCCTGTATTCCTCATGCTTTCAGAGGACAAGATGATGGCGCTGAAAATGCAAGGTGGTGAAGGGATGGAGGCGTACTTGGATAGGGCAAAAGAGCTGGCGAAGCAGCTGAGAGCGGCCGGCAACCCTGTGGAAGAGACGCGCTTCATCCTCCTCTTGCTGAGGGGACTCCCAACCAGGTACGACACGTTGTGAGAGACGCTGGAGTGCTAGCCAACTCTTGACCTCGACTTCACCTGCACACACCTGGTGCCGGTGGAATTGCGTCGCAATGCAGCAAAGCGCAATGGCGGCGGGAGCACTGAAGCAGCTTTTGTAGCCAAGAGCTCACGCAACGAGCAGCAGTAGCAGTAGTTTGGGCAGCAGAGAGGCGGAAAGAAAGGCAAATGCCACTACTGCCCGAAAGAGGGACACTACAAAAAGGAGTGTTTCAAGCTCAAGAGAGACTAGAAGGAGCAGCAGCAGTAGTAGTCATCTTAGCAACAGCAGCAAAAGCAGCAGCAACAGCAAGAGCAGTCACAGCAGCGTCAGCAACAGCAACAGTAGCAGCAGAACCAAGGTTGTGTGCGCCACTTTGGCAACATTAATGTGGCCAAGGAGGTGCGGGGTCGTCTCTTCATGGCGAAGTCTGACATGTCACAGGTAGAGAAGGCGGATCTCGCATGGTGTAAGGACTCAGGATGTACGAAGAGCCTCACACATCACAAGGAGTGGTTTACACAGTTGCTGTCCATTCCTCCCCGTCCTATCGCTATGGGTGATGATCGGATGGTATATGCTGAGGGGATTGGGATTGTGGAGATGTGGTTGGAGACCGCACGTGGCATTGAAGTGGAAGCGTTTCATGGCGTGATGTATGTACCTGATGTTAGATCTGGAGGAGAGAGGGAGCCTTGGAGCAGCAAGCATGTGTGATTGGAAGGGCATCACTTGTGCTGAAGAATGGTTGTTCAATCACTCAAAATGATGGAGTACATATAGAGCTAGAGCTTGGGCAA
>SZWC01018073.1:38625-54069 GCA_023375785.1 Penium margaritaceum | reverse complement strand
GTCACGAGCTTCAGGAGGGGCCCAGCTATCATGGATGTTCAAAAGGAACTCTGTCGAAGGGGGAGTTAAGCTCATGAGGGTGGGCCATTCCACGCATGGGTCAGCTAATGTAGTGGGTAGGAGCTTTTTAAGCTCAAGGCTGCATTCTCTAGGGGAGGCAAGGAAGTCTAGTTTTTCATGCATGCGATGGAGACCATATGGGCAGTGCGTCCATGAGTAGCAAAACATACTTGGAGTGTATATGTCTCACCAACTCACCTCCACCACCGACAGCTGTTACTCCCTCACCGCCACCAGCAACAGTCACCAACTCACCTCCACCGACAGCAGCTGTTACTCCCTCACCGCCACCAGCAACAGTCACCAACTCACCTCCACCACCGACAGCTGTTACTCCCTCACCGTTGGTTTGTTCATATGTAAATTGTAAAATGTAACAAAGGAATGAATAAATACAAGTTATATCCAAGCTTCTCATTGAAAACATGTTTATGATCCAAAGTTGAAAAGGGCATTAACAACATAGCAAGCAATATGTGGAATAAGCAAACCACATCTCATGAGTGATGAGGTAATGCATAAGAATTAACTTTTGAAACATTCATGAGAGTATAAATCGTTTCCTTTGTTGGCTCCCATGCTCTTGCTTCATTTTTTTTCAAGCAAAAATTTGGAATTATACCTGACGTGCTCTTTTTCACTGGTCATGAAAGAATGAGATTTCTTATCATGCAAATAGGATATGAGCTTGGGAGGCAAGGGAGTATCCTCGTATTTGACTCATGCTGTTAAAATTCTTATTTGACTTTTCAATGATGCATTTCACATTCACGTGGATGGAAGAATGGAAAATGTAAACATTTTCTAGGCCATATGTTGCTCTTGCACCTCTCCAAGGTGTACATCCTCTCAAAGCTTACAAAGTTAAGCCATGCATGGTCATAATGTTTGTCGATAGAGAAAAGTGAAGATCTACAAGTTCGGAGTGTGTTTTGTGTGGGTTGATGTCATTAGCACTTGCATCATGGTACAGATTCACATTAAGTGCATTACATTGCCAACTTGATTTGATGCAAGCCATGGTTCAACCATTGTTGAAGACAGTAAACAGGTATTAAGGCATGTTGTGCAAAACAAAGTGGCGCTACAATTCACGTAAAATTGACATCATCAACATATGTCTTGAACCATGACATGTAGAAACTTGAGGAAACTTTCTTAGGAGGAATCTATGACTTGTCATGGAAGACCTCGGAAATACTTCATCATTTGTCCAAAATGACATCAAGTTGTCTTAGAGTGTTGAAAAGGCTCAAACCACTCAAGATGTTTTTACTAGCCACAATGTGATTCGTGTTCATGGCCACGGACTCGTTTGCGAACAATCCCCTCATGGATGTGTGACTGACCCAACAAAGGATGCAAATAAGGACGTCTAACCTTAAGATATCAATGCCTTGAGATGCCACAAGAGTACGAATGACCATGAAAGGGATTTTAAGATATGGTCCCATAATGTAGGAATGGGCGACATACGTGGAAAGGGAAAAAGTGAAGATGGAAACATGAAATTTTACCACGTCATGGAGGCTCGCCTGGTCGTTCATAACAAGGCCACATTTCAAGTAAGAATAAAATCTTACATAAGTGGAGTAATCTGCTTCTTGAAGTCCCCTTTGTGTATGCAATTACTTCACGTAGGTGGAAGCCACTTCTTGTTAAAAAAAGGCAGTTCAAATGCATGGGGAGTCAGCAAGATCTTAGATGACCTGTTGTGAGCAACAAGCTAGGAGCTAGGGTATTGCTTTGGTCATCTTTTTAAAGGAAGTTTCCATGGTCTTCCTCACACATCATGGATGATGAAGAATTGGAGAGGAAGATTTGAACAATCATTGTTTAGCTTCCTCATCAGAAGATTTCTATATGAACCCTTTTCTATGTGACATCCCATATATGCTTCACGGTATACAACCTCCCATTCATTTATTTGAATCTAACAAGTGCACTTATGCATTGGCAGTGTTTCTACGTATCCCATAGATGTAACTTTCTACGAAGACTACACATTCCTAGACTACTTATCATTGCACCAAAGAAATTTTCCATTCGAGTTTGAAAACCTGATCTACCCAAGAGGGCTTTGATAGTTACTCTAAGTTTACTTTACACATTTACAATAATGTTTCCATTCTGACATTTGAATGCATAGCAAAGTTCTTGAATGAAGTTATATTTACAACCATAAATGATTTGCCTTCCATAAAAACAATATCTCTCCCTTTTGAAATTAGTAGGATTTATTTCTACATAAGTAAAAAGTGAGATTTTATTTATTTCTCATATATTTTTATGTAAAAAATTTATTATTTATTGTTACGTTCATGGCCAAATTGAACAGGTTGTTTCAATGTTTGGATACCTTTTTTTAGAAACAATACTACCATTACATATAAAATACTCATGTCCATAAAAGTAGAAGGAAGGCCTTTTGCTTATCAACAACAAAAACAAATCATGGCTCAAAATAAGGGATGTTACTAGGAATACTTGTTTTTTGGTAAATATTTAAACATCATGCCTCTTTCACAAGTTTATCAATGTATGTACTACATGTATATTCTAGAATTTTCCCATGTGGTCATTTTAGAATGTTTTGAAGGGAACTCACTATTGCATAATTGAGACCTGCATGTCATGTTAGAAAGAATTTTATTTCACTTTACACAGACTTATTCTACTTTTTTTTGTTGCAAAATAATGTTGAGTTTTTACACGTACCTACCTAGGAAATGCAGAAATTTGTTGTTGGTGATGACTACGACCTTCAAAGACCGAGAATGCTAACAGTAATGTTTCATATTTACATGCATCCCTGAATATTGTTTGTCTCCTTAAATCTTGATTTTTTTTGGGGTGTCTATAGCGTAATGATAACTATAAGATGAGATGATGTACTAGAATGATCTCTCAATGGAAAATGTATTTATGAACTAAACTATTGAATTTCTCTAGAACTACTCAAGTCGCACTTGTTGATAGACCTTACCAATACACTTTCAAGTTTTTCTGCGCCCTAAAATTCATGTATTGTCCACTAAACATGGTCTGATGGTAGGCTGCAAATTTAAGAGACAAAACATGCACCTGAGTGTATTCTTACAAAAAGAGAAGGCACCATTTATTGCATAGGTCAAATAGAAAGTTCAATTTCATCCTGCATTCAATGTTCTCCATTTCACTTTCTCTTCATTCAATTGTTGACATTGAATGCTCGATAATTTGTTGAAAGTGTGTTTATCTCTCAGACCATGATCTTGAGCATGTAAAATCATTTGACGTGTTCGATCCTATCCAAGCCCCCCATCCAAAAATGTAATCCTTNGAAGGTGATCCAAACATCACATCCCTCAGGCACCCAACCACCTTACATTAGTGTAATGGATGAGTGTTAAAGGTGTTATATTTGTTAGGAATACCAAATGATGAACTAATTTTTGACATTAGAGATTTTTCATATGTATGAATTGTACTCACTCCTAGAAATCGGTATATAATTTCATTCACAAAAAATGGTGTTTTCCACACAGTGCATTCTTCCGCTTGATTTTATTGAGTTTTAACCACATCCTTCTTCCCTACACGCAAAATACAAAAGAAAGCATTAGGGAAATTGAGTGGGTATTACATTGTGTGAAAGTAGTTTCTGTCACTAATTTGTATTCCCATGTATGAATTCACAATAAGTATTTGTTTCTTGATCAACCATAGATCCAATGTTTGGTACATGGTGCCACAATAATTCTTTCTTTCAAGAAATCTAGATATCGAACATGCACATCCACACCCCTTAAACGTTGTGTAGTGCACCAGAGTACATGGAACTAAAGCTAGTACACTCGTCAAATAACATACAATGTATCCAGTTGACCCTGGAAAGAATAACATTTGTGAATTATGTCTCATCTTGGTACAAGCCAAGGGATTCCTTGATCAACACCGGATGTTGTACGCAAATGACAATAATCACAGTGACCACAAGGATGTGCCTGATTGTGCATGAACGTGATGCAATGCTGTTACGGATGACAAGAGTTCACACATGTAATCTTAATTGTGCTTCTTGTTGCATGGTTTGCATCATGAATAACGCGATGATCAAACCTCCATTAGCAAAACATGAAGCGGGATGGTTCGAAGCAAAGGGGGAGAGAGTTAGTGAACGGGCTATTTTTACACTTTGAAATGGTCGTTAAACATGTATAAGGTACTTTGAGTACTTGAGGCTCAATTTTCAAGGAGCCAAAGCCCAAAAAAATACAATGGGCTAGAGTCTAGTTCAACTTTAGCCTAAAAACAACTGTGGCCAGATTATTGGTGAAACAAGTGCCGTGATGGAAAATCCATCGCATCACTCCTCCCTTCTAGTTGGCCGCTAGGGTCTTGTTTCCATGTCACAGTGCCACGTGGAACGATAGGTTTTGTGATGCTTGTTTGCAAAAATGCCCTATGATGAATACGTCCATTTGTGGTATGGTTTGTCTTAGCCAAAATGGCTGAAGCAACCATTCGCCCACCCTCCTTGGACTCCACTTTATGAGGGCCTAAGTTTTGGGTTCAGGAGTTAGTCGCAAAATGGCCGGTGCCATTACATTGGCATCAGAGCCAAACGCTTCCGAGAGAAAGAGAGAAGAAAACATGTGTCGATAATAGACAACTATCGGATCTCCACATCAACGTACAGCATCAACCGGCGTTTCAGTTTATTACAAAACTTTATACTTAGACCGTTCTTCTAAATGCCGCCCGATTGGCAGAGAGAGTATTGCAACAGTCGAAAGAGGCGAGAGGGACAAGGGACGAGCTGAACAAGCAAAGAGAGCCAAGAGGCAAGAGATTTAAAAAAACAGAAAAAGACAAGACGTTTTGATTGGACGCTTAAATGCTCCATGTTTAGAGCAACCTGAGAGCAACTACGCGAGAGCCCGTGGGGAGCCTGGCAAGAGCTCGCCGGGAGCCTCCGGAGGAGGGGAGAGCAATTCTTCCCCACTCTTTCCCATAACACCAAAGGGGCCCGAGGGAAGCAAACCTCTCCCTCTCTACCCGTTCCTTCTTTATGGCGTTAAAGGAGGAGGGGCCGTTCGCCCTCCTCTTCCTCCTTGACATTTGCCGAAAGCCCATGGGGAGGAAAGAAGGCGTCTCCTACTCCCCACCCTACTCTCCCACGGGCCAATAGCCCACAGGGGGAGGAGACGGGCGTCTCACCCTCCCTCCCCCCCCCTCGTCTCATATGGGCGGACGGCCCATGGGGGAGGAGCGGGACATCTCTCCCTCCCTCTTCTTGCCTTATGTGGGCCGACAGCCCATGGGGTAGAAGAGGGGTGTCTCCTCCTCCCTCCCCTCATCTCATATGAGATGGGAGGAGCGTTTTATTCTCCCTCCCCCCATCTCATGTGGGCCGACGGCCCAAGGTGGAGGAGAGGGGGTGTTCGCCCTCTCCCCCCCCCCATTACATGGGCCGAAGGTGTAAGGGTGAGGAGGGAGTGCGTCAACTTCTCCGCCCCTCTCAAGCGGGCAAAGAGCCCAAGAGGGAGGAGAGGGGGCGCCTAACCCTCACGTGGCCGACGGGTAATAGGGGAAGGAGTGAGGCGTTCCTCACTTTCCCCCCTTCTCCTTCCCTCTCATTAGGGCCGGCAACCCCCCACCTCCCCTCCCTCTCACAAGGGCTTATAGCCCAAGGAGGAAGGTGGCGAGGAAGTTTCCTCCCTCCTCCACATTTCCAAGGGGTATGGCCCAACACATTTAGGTCCAAAACTTGTTGGCAGTATGATCATCTTGTGATGAATTGGCACAGCAGGGAGATCAAGAGTTTTGACTAAAGAGTTTGCAGTTCCCAAACCCAATGGGAACTTTTTCATTTTCGCTGCCAAACACTTCATGTCTCTTAACCTGGCTGGTTCCACACAAACAAGAGAGTAAATGCTTTGTTCGGTATCCGTTTTGGACACCGTAAAAACCAGTTTGAAGCTAAGACTAAGCTTCATAAAGGTTTTCAAACCTCTTAGTGCCATCAGCACTAGAAGCAAGGACAATTTCCTCGATCCGAAGATTGACCGTATCAATCATGGGTTTGCCATCGTGACGTGGTAAAAACCTACGATTGAGCTCTACAATATTTCACATTCTTTGAAATGATCTAAATCCATTTCCCCATGAATGGGGAAAAGGGATAGAAGTTAATTTTTTAAAGAGACCATGCGTTTTTGTTTTCAAAGGATCATGTTGTTCCATACCATATAACTACCACATAGAATGCAACAAATGGGGATTTATTCATTGTGATGAATTGCACATCGATCGTACGTAGACTTTTATCAAAATCCAATTTGGGGTTTTTCATGGAGAAAAGCTCAAAAACGGGTGAACGCTTAAATGTCACGACATGGCTCAAGCGGGTTGTTCATGTTCTAAACAATATTGTTTTCAAAACGAACACTATGGCATACACTGGGTTAGAAAATGACGATGGAGATGTGAATTGAGAGGAATTCTTGATCAAGATGAATAAGGCACTGAGCATGTAATGACCACTCAACAACTCATCTAAGTATCGTAACAATGTAAGTTTTGCGAGTTACACAAAACGAGTGTTGATTGCACGTTTATACAGGCATCAATCACGTCATCGATGCAAGTGAAAATTTCACTACAGAGAATAGCATGGATGTTGTTTACAAAACAAAATTTCACTGTCAAACAGACTAGAGAAAAAGTGCCAGTTGCACTTTAATCACAAATGTCAAAAGCATCCATGATGCAAGTGCCGAACGCACTCCTCATGGTGTATAAGGTATGACCAAAATTGTTTATTGTGTATCCACTTGGGTGTGGCTTGCACCAAGAATGCCGAGTAAGCCATTGTGATTGTATTTAGACAAAACAAGGATGTGAGCGCCGATCGCACTCAACACACACACACGGGATGGTGGAAATCCACGCATGATGGCCGACTGACCAATGCCACTTGCCCACAAAACATGATCGACATGGAAAATGCAATCGTAGCATTCATGCAAGTGCATAGATATCATGAGCATTGGAGGCATGGCTGATGAGTGCATCGATGAAATAGTTGACATGAGTGCCAAATGCACCGTTGTCATAAATGGCGACTGAAAGACCGGCAAAGCTTGGTTTGCACTTTTGTCATGGGTGTCGAATTCACCACTAATGCAAGTGCCAGACACACTTTGGAAATAGGCTGTGATTGGACTGGCTATCCACCTGTTCATGGTAAATCACGTGTTACAAGATGCCGATTCCAAGAATAAAAAGGGTGCCGATCGCACCCTGTTGTATCGAGTAGCAAGAACTTGCTAGCTTTGCCTTGTCAGGCTAGCTTACGATAAACCACCACACGAAAGCATACGACCTATACACGGAGTGTTTTCTACGGGCAAGTGCATCAAACGTGTTGTTCAAAGTGCCAAAAACACGTTATGTGACGTTTGCAAAGAATTTTGTTGGAGTCAAAGATGGTGATACTCCCAAATTCTTCAAATGGAAAATCGACGAGTATGGCTAGAAACAATGTGAGACTGTTGTGGTGATCATATGTATGCCCGAACGGTGTAAGAAAAAAATGGCGATCTCGGTGACGACAATTGGAAGTTTAAACCTTCTCCTTGCCCAAAGCAGTATGGAAAGGTACTTTTAAAAGAAGTATCAATGAAATTTTGAACACAGGAATCACATGGGTGATGAGGAAGTTGTCCTCAATTTTGGAGTATGCTAAAGGTGGAAGAACGCCTTTGTATCCATACATGGAATGTTGTATAAAAGCCTAGCTGGTTTAACACTAGTTCCAAAACATGCACGGCTTTCCTGACCTCAAGGGGTTTAAAGAGCATGACCAAGTATCAGAGAAAACCTTGTTTTCAAAGGGTTAGAGTATGGATTCATACAATGGTACTGCAACCACATAAAATTGGGTATACAACATGCGTAGAAAACATGCACGACATACACAAAAACCTTATCCACTAACCATTGATCACAAAATCAAGTTATGGATAAGTTGGATGGACAAATGATTACAATGGTTTTACGAAATATGAAAAAGCTGAAGATACCAGCTCATGTTTTGGATAATAATGGCGACCTTGTTTCCACCAAACAAGTGGTTTTTGTAGGTACATGACATTTTCTTCAACATTCCCACGTCCCATTACGGTGCAATGCTCAAAGGCAAATGAAATCATTTCAAGACATAGCCCGTGTCATGATTATGTCATGAGATGTGAAACCGAGCAGGTGTCTTAGCACGTCGACTTCAATCCTTGAGAATTTTCATCATGCTACCAATACAGAGTGTGTACTAGATGCATCGGTACTTTTCAAAGGTTCTCAGCATCGTTAGTCATGGCCAATAAAAACATAGGTCCATGACTAGACGTGTCAAAGATGACATACTTGAATAAATCCAACGGAGAAACCATTGCCATGGTATCACTTGGTGAGTGATAAACAAATCGTGGTACCCGACCAGTACCGAAGGCAAAAAGGTACATGAGTGTAACAACAACCCTCTTCAAAAGACAAGTATTGTAGTCGATAGGGGTTAGAAATCCATCAAAGAAGTGCAAAGACTCTTTTATGGGTCCTCAACAATTTAAAACGCCGCAATGCAGTTTCCAAAGAATGCAAAAGTCACTCTCTTGCATATGAGAAGATGGAAAAAATGTGAGATGTGAACATGTTTGAACGTGACACCTTGAGTCTATCATCACTCGATGAGTGAACATGTTATGGACATTGATAAACAAAAGTGTATGCAACAATGTCGGTAAGATGAGTTCACTCACAGTTTTGTGAACATTCCATTTTAAAGAAAATGAGCGTTGTTATTTTCTACTAAATGAGTCCCAAATACTATGATAATCTCATAGCTTTCTACAAGCAAACTCCGACATAGTTGGGATCATAAAAGGTCTAGTTTTTGTGACTAAAGCTTATGACCATGGAAAAAACCTATACCTTGATAGCTTTCTTCTTATAGTGTGTTAGCATCCACATCTTGGTTGTCCGACCGACCACATAATGAGTCACAATCATTATTTGGAAAAAACAACGACCTGTGTGTCATAACCAATTTTTGATGTGAAGGGACTCTTCAAGGTGGGCCTTAGGAAACAATATCTCAGAATAGATCCTTCGGATGTTCAAAGAAATGCCTTAAAGTTAATGTCATCGTGACACAATACACTAGTCGTGTACGTCACGCTCTTCAAAGACTATGCGCATGGATCTTGATTATGCCAAAGATATGGTATAGCACCGCCTATGCAATAACGATGTGCAAGATAAACCCAACATCCGTTTTGTTGGAACAAAACAATTCTCCAAGACGGATCATAATGGCTACAATGTAGTCAAAGCATGCTCACTAACCAAAAACGTCATTGTGAAGCTGCTTAAGTCCCTTGGTTTTGGGGATGGTTTCATTGATGTACATTGCTGAATGAAAGTACAATATGTTTTTGGATGTTGATGCAATGATATCTCGAATTGTGGTGGTTTTTCTGATGTCCTCAATGAAGCTAATACCCTCTACAAGTGCCTCAGATAAGGCATATGAAAAATACTCTATTGAGTGAAAGTACCAAATGTACTAAACATAAGACATTGAAGCAACACACATTGTTGCAACTTGATAAACACAATTCATTGATGAGTTCTCCAATGGAAATCTTGGACGCGATTACATAATTACAGGAATATCTAAGAACTAGTCGTTCCATGATTACCGGGTTTTGACTCGGAATTGTTTGATCATGGTCACATGGAAATGACACCCAAAATGTGTTCGTCGAAGTGGTACCGTAATGATTGTGATATTGGTACACTCGTTTGGTGAATACCATACGCTGAACACTTTGTTCGTGGATAGAATCCATGTTCGTTTAAAACGGTTATCTCAGCTAACCTCGTTCAAAAGCAGTGTGCTTTTAATAACAACGTGAGCGGCAACCTATAGTACCCATTTCAGACGGAAATTAGGGGATGATGGTTGCAACCAAAATGATCTTGGACGGAGCATTATCGCGTCTAATGACAGACGTTAACGATAACTGCACATGCTAGATGACCAATGGCGCATCCTTCAATGATGAGTGCAATCTTTGAAAGGAACAACAAGTGTGCTGAGAAACCATATCTTAGGACCTTAGTGCCTCCTAATGCTAAGATCAAGCTAGCATGCGAGTTACTTGGGCTTGGTGCAGCTTGGTTGAGTTAAGCCGATCATCCCACAGGTGCTAAAAGAGGTCTAGTAGACCTATGCGAGGTCTTGAACACGTGGTTGCAAACTAAAAGGATTGAAGTCCGTATCTTGGATTGCACGTATTGATAATTTTGCAGGGAAGTAGCGCCTCGGCAATGACGGCTTGGAAGAGATCATGTGTGGACGACATTGGAAGTGTTGTGTGGACCTGGACAGTTTTTGCAGGGACACTCCTTCCAAAGAGGGAGGATGCGTAATCCCAATAGCTTGCTGAACACCTACCACATGGAATGTGGGAAAATTCATCCTATCTACTCTCTTCAAAATAGGCATTGTTAACAATGTACGTCCCAAAAGTCATTGATCATGCCACCGGTATACATGGGTGAGGAGTCTTTGGTGAAGACCAGTCAACACTTGTGAAGTACGTACAAGGAATGTATGTGTCTCATCTTAGTAAAAGCCAAGGGATCACACGACCAACACCAGATGTTGTACGCAAATGACGATAATCACTGATCACAAGGGAGTGGTTCATTGTGCGTGAACGTGACGAACCGTGTTGCAGATGACAAGATTTCCTACGTGTGATCTTGTTTGCGCTTCTTGTTGCATGGTTTGCATCATGAAGTACACGATGATCAAACCTCCGTTAGCAAAAACTGAACCAGAATGGTACGACGCAAAGGGGGAGGCATGTAGCGTAGGCACTAGTTTTACGGTTCTCGAAGCTCACGTTCCGAGGAGCCAAACCCCGGGGAAGTATAATGGGCTAGAGTTTAGTTTGAATCTATCCTAAAAACCATCCGTGAATGGATTATAGCTGAAAGGAGTGCCACGATGGAAAATACATCGCGTCAATCCTCCCCCCTTCTAATTAGCAGGTACGGTCCTGTTTCCATGTGGTTGTGCCACGTGGAACGATAGGGTTTTAGGACACATGTTTGAAAAAATGCCCTATGACAGCTACGTCCGTTTGTGGCGTGGTTTGCCTTTGCCAAAATGGGTGAGGCGACCATTCGCCCCCCCTCCTTGGACTACATTTTTAGAGGCCCTTAGTTTTGGGTTCACGAGTTATTTGCAAAACGGTTAGTGCCATTACAACATCGTTAAGATCTTGTAAATCTGTAATCCATTCCTTCCCCAAAAATCAAGATAGTTTACAAGATTTATATATCAAGTAGTGTATTATTGAAATATAGTTTCGTTTCCACTATTATACTTTCCTATGTATGTTGATGTACAATATAATTTTGTATTTCTTAAGACTATGTATAGCTAGATTCTCGTCAATATTGTGCAAATGTACTCTCATGATTTGGGATTGTTCCAGGTGATGGACCATAAAGCACCCTTTCCCAAACAAAGAAAGTGTATGAGATGAGTTTAGCTTACGGTGTAGCTAATCAGATGCGTGCAATGATTAATTAGTGTCTTATGTCGTCTTTCTTGTGACACCTCTTATTTTCAATACACATCATAATGAATACAATTTTGTTTTGTGTTTTTGGAATGTTAAACCTTCTCATAACAAATTGTTTTTTGAACACTCCTATAATTCTCATCTACTTTTGTTTGTAAAACGCATCACTTAAAAAAAGCATTACTTTTGTATAAGGATTAAATGAGAATGGAATTTCGGAATCAAAAACAGTAATAAGACCCGCCTTTCTCTCAAGAGAACAAACTTCTAGACTATCACTAGCTTATCAACATTTCAAAATATGATAATGTAGGGAAAGGATAACCCAAAGAAAACAAAAAATTGCTTAGGTTCAATGAAACATTGTTTGTAAACGTATAAGAACTGATATAATTGCTGAGATTTTCAACTCATGAAAATCAAAAGCGGTTTTTTTAGGCAATTCACCATAAGTCGAATACATGCTCAACATATTGAAAGACTCAAGGTTATAATTGTTATTGGCTAATATTCAAAAGGTTGAATGAAAAAGAATATTGCCACTTAAGATTTTGACATAGAAATAAGTAAGTGATGAAATAAGAGAAAGTGTGGGTTATGCATATAATGAAATGGAAAATAAACGTGGAAGGAGTTTTAAGTGAATTTCTCATTTTATTGAATGCTACCAGGCTTGGAAGAAAATCCAATTCATTCTTATGATATTTTCTTATCAAAGCTGGCGACTATTTGATATGATAATGTACAAACATGAAATAAAGTCGCGCAAATAACATTCAAGTGTTACCTTCATGTTGAAAAATTGAAAACAAATGTTAATTTTCATATGATGGTTACAATTTAAACTTTGGGGAAACAATGTCATATTAGAAAGTAAGATAAAGATTTATGGGAAAACTCTAGAGGATTATTTCATAGAATTGGTTCATGGATTTCGTGGAGAATGTAAAGTAAAAGGGCTAGTTCTCAATGTATGGAAGATGTTTAATTGTGATTGATATGAAAACCATTATAATCTTCAAAGCTTTGAAAGAAACATAATCATTCCAGGAACAAAAGTTTATATATGATCTAAGGAAATTTAAATGTCATCTTGTAAATGCAAGATTGCAATGTAACGAAATCATCAATAGATTATAAAAACAAATTATTAGCTTAAACTCCTGTCATTATATGAAGAGGATGAATAGTGAAAAAATGAATATTTAGAAACATGAAAACAACACATGTTACAAATCTAATTTCTACATTCACAAAGAAGAAAAAAATGGTTATCAGAAAAAATCCCTATGGAAACCATCACATTGAAAAAACCTTATGAGTACTGTGTCTTAAATGAAATTATGAATCCGAGTTTTAAACTGAATCTACATGCACAAATCCACACAAATACATGTATACGTAAAAACATATAGTTCCTGAAATTGTACACATGAACATTGTTCTGCGTAATAAATTGTGTTTAATGAACAAGATATTGTGATACAAAATGAAAACGTAGAATGAATACTCAATATAATGTAAAGAGAAACCCATGAAGTATTAGGTTTATGTATATGTTTTGATATCAAAATGATTCATAACTTAAGATACATTTATACATGTTCATGCACAAAAGAAGATTTATGAAATAGTATTTACGTTTATTCTTGAATAGATAACTGATTTAACTGAAAGACTCTTCATTGTTTCTTATAAAAGTGTACAAAACTTCTTTGAGCACATTTGCAAAGTTTTCATATGTCAACGTCATTAATATTGGTGAAAATGATGTAAATGGCGTTTTTTCCTTTCTTCCTCTCCTCAGCAATGTTCACGTTGATACAATACATAATTCTTTATGATGAAAGGATAAGCTTTGAAATACTGGAATGTATGGCATATAGTTTTGCTTCTACCAGACATAATGATACATAATCTCTTGTTTATGTTTCTTCTTAAAGTTCCTTAAAGGTTTCATTATTTTGTTGTTGAAAAGTGTTCCCAAATTATACAAAATATCTCAATAGGTGACGTGAACGCATAAGTACTACGAACGTACTATGAATTATCTTTATATGATAAGATATTTGTACAATTATAAATCTATGGTTATTCTTCGAAGAAGCCAGTCTAGTCACCACAATAATGTATCAATTCAAGTAAATGATAAGTTTTGGGAAACCTGGTTTTTGGGTTCATTCTTAACACGGGTTATTCAACCTTCCTTAAGCACAAACACTCATTACAAGGAAAATCACTATTGAAAAAGCTTTGAATTCATTTTTACTAACTATCTTCATCATGATTTGAAAGACTTGATAATCATGTTACCTTGTTTGGAAATTCCTCGTGGTTATCTGTCTTTTTATGCATACTTCACAACTATTTACGTTCATATGGAAAAATCAAATGTCAAAATATTCCCATTTTCATATCTCTTAGTTGAAGATTTCTAGTATTTGTATTTTGTTTCTTGAATTTCCCGTCCTTTTTGTACCAGTTGTGAAGACTAAAATATATGTTACTAGAACATTGGGTACTTTTAGAAATAAAGGCGCAATGTTTCATCTCTCTTTAAACTTCTTAATTTTTTTCCTATAGCCAATTTTATTCATCATAATAATCCGTATGGCAATGGCATTGCTAAGCATACGTCTTATCCGTGTGAATAATGTAATTGCCATTCGTTGAAGGGACACGATTATAGGTGGATAAAGTTTGTTTTTTATTCCAATTGAGGCTAGTTTTGTGGAGAAAAAAGTGTTCTATTGTTATATTTCTGATTTTGATGTTTTCTAGTTTTCATGAATGTTATGTTTCTTCAGATGATTGTTGTTAGTGAACCATAAGTGGTATCATGTATCCATTTCTTTGTTTTTTTAAATCAAAAGTATTGTTTCATGGATCTTCTTAAGAATGAGTGAATTTTATTTTCCATATTGCATTCACCTATAGAAGTGATTTTGTGTTGTTTGAGTATTCATAAGACTATAACCATCTTTCGTTTTGGTTCAATCCATCATTGTAGCATTGACCTTTCATTTAAACTACATCCTTAATCTAATTGAATGAATTGGTTATATATTTTTTTATGTTTGAGAATTCAATTGTTGATGATTTTCATGGCTAATGATTGCTATCATTTATAGATTCTTATTTCCCCTTAAAGTATGTTTTTTGCTTTATTTCATAGTGAGGATCTATTAAACCATTGCAACTAATGATTAAGTCATTTTTTTCAGTCATTGAAAATTTTCACTACGCTTCCAACGCTTTTTTTAAGGTTGCATATTGCATATTTTAGTAGAAGTGGACGGAGCTAAAAAATGTATTCATGGTTTTCTCATGTGGTTAAATATATTTGGTTCATTCTAAGAATCATCTCCTTTTTTATTGTGAAGTGTTTCATTGGTGGCTTTGTAAGAGGCTAAGAGGTAAATTGTAGTAGAGCAAGTACGGGTGTAAAGAGGGGAATGTTGCATTCTTGAGTAGGATCAAGTCGTATTGAACATAATCATGTGGTCATCTTGGATTGATTGGACAAAACATTAACAGTGTATAGTATGGATGATGAAGATGAAGCAGTCAAGACAAATCGGATGTGTCATGAATCTTGGTATCATTTGTAATCTTGAAATCCTAAGTAAGAAGAATGTGTGTAGCTGTCAAATAGTCCATTGTAGTAGAGGTTGAACAAATACTTTGGAAATGTTGCTTTGGATCACTTTTCTTATGTTGATTGTTTCTAGAGTTGGTTATA
>SZWC01018073.1:10389-25435 GCA_023375785.1 Penium margaritaceum | reverse complement strand
ACATCACAGAACAGTGCAGCACAGCACAGAACAGTGAAGCATAGCACAGCACAGGACAGCACAGCACAGCATAGGAAAACACAACACAGAAAACAATGCCACAAGAAAGGAAAGCAAAGCACAGCTCAGTGCAGCACAGCACTACACAGCACAGCACAACACAGCACAGCACAGCATAGAACAGCATAGCATTGCGTAGCAGAGCACGGCACAGGATAGCCTAGTCTTGCATATGATTGCATGGACTGGAATGGCACGGTGCGGCATAGCATGGCATGGCATGGAATGGTATGCGTGGCATGGCATGGCATGGCATGGCATGGTGCAGCATGGCATGGAGCAGCATAGCATGGCATATGAAGGAGGAGGATGTGAGCCTATGCGGCCAAAAATCGCTCTCCAACCTCTTCGGTGGTTAGGGGGCCATGCCTGCTGCCGTCGAGTCACCCATCTACCATTGAATCTCAGAATTGTTACTGGATATCCAGTCAGTATCTACTTCTCCCAAAAATAATTTTCAGGTGCTAAATTTTGTTGGGGACTAACCCCCCACACTCAGTTGAAAGGGAACCTCCCAAGCTCCGGAACGACGGGGCCTGGGAGGTAACCAAACCTCAAACCGCCTGAATGTTAATAGGCGGGCTTACCAAAAGTGATTTTCCTTAATATTTTGAAAGGTTTTTCTATTGTAAGCAAAAACACCGTGAGTCAATGGCCAAGTGGCGAATTACAAAAAATAGCTGGTAGATGGCATGGTGCTTCGAGCCATGTATGGGGGCGCCCTTATTCCCCTTCTTTTTAAAGGATAAATCAAGGGGTGGGTAGTTGCATTGCTGATGAAAGTAATGTAATAGAGGAAATGTAATGCATTCCCCTTCTTGTTCCTTTCTGTAGTAATTTTGCTTTAAGACTGCCTATGACGAATGTAAACCACAAAACATGGAGGGGAATCAAAAGCCCAGTCATCTATAGTTTGTCTCTGTATGCATAGTTTCACATTTTCTTCTCAATGACTTCCAATAAATGGTGGTTCTCATTGACGACACGCTAAACTTGAGTACAGTAAACCATGGCCATGCATTTGCAACACCAAGTGAAAGCAAGATAAGCTACCAATGCTTGCCCCTCCACGAGCATCTTCTTGTCCTGACACCCTATTAGTGTACCCTGGCAAGGACGAGCTGAATTGTACAACCCAAGTAACAACATCATTAATTTAGTAGCAACCTTCATGATGGGTGTTTCATAAATGATCCCAAGGTATTAAGTAAAATGTTTGAAATGTGCTTCACAATGGATAGTATGCCTCCACTACAATTTTGTTGAACATTTTAACTTTGATGTGATCACTGCTTCGACGATTGAATCCATCATCAACAAAAGACCCATACAACAACTGATTGACCTAGAATATCCCAATCTAATAGCCAAAACAGGGCCATAGTGCTGTCTGAGTTAAGCAGCAAAACGTATGATTTAAGAGCGCCATTGTCGTGTCATAAAAGACTGTCTGATGTTTGTAGAATTTATAATCCACGTTTGACCCATTTTCTACTTGACACCCATGTGCAGAATCCTGGTAAGCGACAACACATGGACCCATGTTGTCCTAAAAACAACAGAAAAATGTATTTTGATGGCAACAGATGTAGAAGGAAAGGTAGAAAGTCCAAAAATATGTTGTGGCATAATTTGTGCCACAACTGACTTTTGGGAGCATTTGGGTGATTTTCCATTTTTCCGAAATTGTACAGCTGTCGAGCTCACCTCTGCTCAACCACCGATTCGAGGAGGAGCAAGAGTAACCAAACTCGTGCCGGCATGTGGAGTAAGCCGGCACAAGGGGGTGTTTCGCTCGCAACTGCGAGCACACGTTCCAAATACGCAACCTGAGGGTTGCACTGGCGCCCTCGACTAGTGGCGCACCAGTGAGGCTACCCGCCGAGGGGTTCTCTCCGACGGGAGCTGCAACGACAGACGCGGTCAATGGTTGCAGCAAACCAGGTGACTGAGACCATGCAATGATCGCAGTTCTCCGGTGGCGTGTACAACACGGCAACCACAAACCCACCGTCGTGAGTCATATGTGACCAATGAGGCGGCTAGCCAAGAGATAGAAGGGACCATCGATCTGGACGATTGACGGCCGAAGACTTCTTGCACAAGGCACATGGTGCAATTAGTGCATCGACTTCAGGTGCAAGTAGGGCTCTGAATACAGGTGGAAGTAGCTTAATGTATCAAGCTGGGAGAGTAGTATGCTGAGGCATGGGCTAGCAGAACGAATAATGTAAATACTTTGTACTCATTTCAGTCGCATTCACCTGTATTTTCCGGCTCCGGCTTCAAGACTTCTCCAAGTCTATCTTTCAGCTACAACTATGCACTCCACACTCTAAAGCCTAAACTCCACAGGGCACGTACTCTCACATCTGGTATCGGACCATAGATATGCATTGGCTGGAAGTGCTGCGAGAGCTTGCCAAATTTTGAGGAGCGATGGCGCAAACTACGTGGGACAACATCGAGGCTTATCAAGAGAGAGAGATTGCTAGACCGGACTTCAAGGCCAACACACGAGCTTATCTTCGGAAAACATTTCCATGTTTCCAAAGCATCTACACGTCCTATAGTGCATGTGCGGGGGATGACGGTGACTGCTACATACTTTGAAGATGTCAAATTCTCATCCCGGACAGCCAAATTACTACAAAAAATATTTGATTGCTGCCAAAACACTGCCAAATAGTTTTAGAGAATTTCTCACGGCCAATAATCACCTAGAGCCATGGATCAGGCTCTGCACCAGATCCTAAAGCAGTTTGGAGCCCTTAAGCTAGAGAATGAGCGGCTCAATCCGTAGATGGCTAAACTGCGAGACTGGACTGACGCTGGAAAGGTTCAGGTGGCCTGGTCAAGGAGTTCGCCAAGAGGAAAGCCAAAGGCTCCGGAACCGTTCAACCCCTATGTCAAGGGTGCGAGCGTACGGACTTGGTTGTTTACGATGACCAGCTACTTTTGTGCTCTAGGTCACCCTCTAGGGGATGATGTTGTGCGAGTGTCATTCGCAGTGACGCTACTACGCAGAGCAGCATTGGAGTGGTGGAGGAAGTAGATTATGTTGGCCACTCAAGGTGGAGGTGCAAATGCAGCTGTGCAACATGCTTTGTTTTAGCAGCCAGGCATAAGGCAAGTTGAAGCTCGCGTGCCGATGACATGGGAGTAGTTTGATTAAGCCATCAGATATCGATTCGATTTCGTGAACACTTCCATGGTCGCACGTAACAAGCTAAAGCAGCTCAAGTAGATCGTCTCGGTGCAGGATTACACACGCCAATCTTTGGCGTTGTGCTCGGAGATCGATGACATGAGCGAGCCAGAGATGGCAGACAAGTACCATGATGGGTTAAAGCCAAAGATTCAGATCATGTTGGCACTAAGTGGAATAAAAAAGTTCCAGGCGATGGTAGCCACTACTAAGCGCGTTGATGAGCTACGCTGCCATTCAGGGAGCTTCGTGGGAAGCTGGAGAATTTTCAGCGTCAAGTATAGCACCAACAAGCTGACCCCATGGAGATCAACGTAGTGCAAGGAGGCCAGCAGCAGAGCAATCCGCGTGGTGGGAACTGCTGGATCTGGAAGACGCCTGGGCACCACAAGAAAGACTACAAGAAGAAGCACCAAGGAAATGGAAGATAAGAGTGAGTTGCGGATGGCAAACTACTAGGAAGGCTTTTTCCACATCAGCAAACACCAGCTCAAAAATTCCTTTGACAACTAGGGAGTTGTCAAGTGTATTGCTGCGGAATGAAGGAAGCGGGAGGGTTCTGGGAATTGTCCTAGAGGCAAAAATTTCATTGGCTGGTTCTTCGGACGGCGAGTGACGCCAAACTCACTAACAGTTTAAAGCATTCATAAATTGCGACGAATCCTTATCATTCTTACTGATGAGCTCGCAGAAAGGTTGAGGCTTGCACGGCTACCTGGAAAGCCAACTAAGGCCAAGTTTGTGCAAGGGGAATAAAGGTGTGGATTGCCTCTAAAACCTTCGAGGGTCCATCCGGGCAAGCTGTCATGCGAGGTGAACTGTCGCACGTGCCTGATGGATTCATATGACGCCATTCTAGCTACACCGGTGGAATCCTGCTATTATTTGGTTGCGAGCCAAGTGAAAGTGAAGAAATGTGGAGAGCAGATTATTTAAGCGTTGTGGGTAAAGGAGAAAGACTCCAAGGCAAGAAAGGTGCCGCAATTGAATTACGTGTAGCAGAAGCGCTGTTAGCGCAAAGGGGACCAAGTGTACCTCGTGTGGGTGCAGCAAAAGGTAGCAACTGAAGATGTGGAAGTGTTGGCAGCAGAAGCAAACCAACAACACGGCTGTCGGAAGGCATCATGGGAGTTTTATGCAGCTACGGTGACGTGTTTCCTGCTCAGCTATGAAAGGCTTTACCACCGTTGCAGAACATCGACCACAAATTTTATCTAGTTTTGAGAGCAACTCCAACTATGCGGGCTGGTTATCCCATGAGCGATAACAAGCTAGGTGAGCTGGAGGAGCCGACATAACAATTTCTCATCAAGCCGTCAGTGTCACCCTTCGCTACACTGGTCCTCTTTGTAAACAAGAATACATGAGAGCTTCGGATGTGCGGGGACTATCGCGCACTAAACAACGTAACAATCAAGAACCGGTACCCGCTGCTAAGGGTTGAGGGGTTGTTTAACCAGCTGAGGGGAGGGCACTTCTTCAACAACGTTGACTTGTGTTCGAGGTACCATCAGATCCGGATTGCGGAGCAGATGTGGAGAACACGGTGTTTTGGACGTGGTACGGCCATTTCGGGTACCTCGTGATGCCGTTTAGGTTGACTAATGCTCCTGCAATGATTATGGCCCATATGGACAGGATCTTCCACCCTCACTTGGACCAATTTTGGTGGTGTTCCTCGACGACATCCTCGTGTACTCCCAAAACTTAGAAGAGCATCAGCAACATCTTCGGTAGGTGTTGGACATACTTCGAAAAGAGAAGCTATTTGTAAGGCTCTCCAAGTGGGAGTTTGAGAAAAGGGAGGAAGAGTTCCTTAGGCACATTGTTAGTGGCAAGGACCTCCGCATGGACCCAAAGAAGGTGGAAGTAGTGGAGTAGTGGCTGACACCAAAGTGCATGTGTGACATACAGGTAATCCTTGGGTTTGTCAACTACTATAAAAAATCATCCGGGGGTACGCATGGAAGGGTGCACTACCGCCCCAGCTGCTACAGAAGGATTACCAATGGGAATGGGGCGTGAAGGATTGGAAGACCTACGGGGAGCTCAAGGCTGCAATGTGTGATGTCCCAATCCTGGTGGATCCGAATTCATCCAAAGAGTAAGTCATGGCGTCTGACGCAAGCGACTATGCCATTAGGCCAGTGGTGATGCATGATCACAGAAAGGGGCCGCAACCGATTGCGTACGTGTCTCGTAAGCCACAAGGTATGAGGATGAACTACGCAATCCATTAGAAGAAGATGTTGGTTGTGATCAATGTGTTCAAGCATTGGAGGTGCTTCCTTGAGTGGCGATGCTACGTGGCCTTCATGGATCAGTACGCCTTGGAGTACCTGAAGACGTTGTCGAACCTCAGTTGCCAAGAGACTCGCTACATGGAATTTTTAGATGGAATGTTTTACTACCATTTCCTGTACAAGCCTGGGAAGGTGAATTCAACCGATCCTCTTTCAACAAGGCTAGGCTTCAGCCTCAACGCCACCTTAATACTAATGGAATCACAATTTATGCATAGTCTATGAAAGTATGGCTATGGCGTGGACGGTAAGTTCAGGGTTGGTACGTTGAAGGATGCCACGTGGGATGGAGTGTACTGGGAAAGGGGCCAAGAGAAGATGATTGTCATAGTAGACTATGCGCCATTGAAGCAATTGATGCAGGAGGAGACGCATGACACCATCTATTCGTTCACTTGGCTTCGACAAGAAGCTGAAAGCCTTGGCACGCCAATACTAGTGGTTGTCGATGGCAACCGATTGCAAGAGGTTTTTTAGCAGCTACGATGTGTGGTAATGCATCAAGGTGCAAAGGACCAAGCCACCAAGCAAGATGCAATGATTTCCTGTAAGAGAGAGGCCATGGACATCCATCTCACCTGATTTCATTGGTGGGTTGTTTGTCACATAGTAGGACAACAGTAAAGTGTTGGTGATGGTGGACAGGTTCTCCAAGATGGCACACTTCATCACTTGTCTTGAGAGCATCATAGCTACCGAGAGAACTCAACTCCCCCTCAGTCATGTCGTCAAGCTGCATGGAGTGGCATAGTTGGTAGTCTCGGTTTGTGATCCTCGCTTCACTTCACGTTTCTGGAGAGATCTCATGGAGACGCTTGGCACAGGATTGTAGTTCACCACAGCATACTACCCCAAAAAGCGATGGACAGAAAGAGAACACAAACAAGACTTTGGAGCAACGTTTTCCGGGCATGGTCATATTGGATGGAGAGGGTTGGGAGGAGAAGCCCAGGGTGGCATAGTTTGCATACAAATCAGTGGTGTCAGCATGAATAGGCAAGTTACCATGTGAGGTGGTGTATGGCCACCAGCCACAAAGCCCAACCGCCCTTGCTACGGAAACATCTCTTCAAGCAGTGCAGCAAAACACGGATGGATTTGCGACCATATGGGAAGTGGTGCGGCAACGGCTCTTGAAGGCAAAGAAGTAAGAGTAGAAGGAGGCTGATAAGCATCACTTTACGGAGGAGTTCCATCTAGGAGATCAAGTAATGCAGAGCTCTTCTCACCTGTAGCTAATGGGAGTTGGGAGTCCTAAGTTGAAGCTACGATGAGTGGGTCCGTCTCGCATTCTAGAGAAGCGGTCGGCCGTTTCCAACAAGATGGAACCACCTACTAGTGTCCAGGTTGACGGAAGTGAGGAGTTTGAGGTAGAGAAGATTTTAGTAGATCGCCAGAGGGGACCTCGGCCTAAGTTTTTGGTGAAATGGAAGAGGAACCTTGCAGAGCATAACTCTTTAGAGCCAGGGGCCAACTTTCATGTTGGGGGTGCCAACACTGTTCTCCAGGAGTACCTCAAGCGCGCAGAGACATTGCACCTCTGACAGGGGGGCTGAATGTAACCCAAGTGCCTCAAGTGCCCTATTTTTTTGGCAAATTTGGGCCGCGTCCGAAACCTGGGGGCATGTGGGTGATTGTTTGATATTCGGAAATCGTGCGTGTAATCGAGCTGACGTCCACTCGACCGCGAATGCGACGAAGAGGAGGAGCGAGCAAACTTCTACCGACGTGTGGAGTATGCCAACGCCAGGGGTTATTTTTCTCACAACAGCAAGCACATGTTCCAAACACACAACCGGAGGGTTGCGCTAGCGCCCTTGAAGAGTGGCGTACCGGTGAAGCTACCGACCAGGGGGTTCTCTCCTATGGGAGCTCCTACAACGGACGCGGTCAACGACTACAGAAAAATGAGTGATGAAAACACTGTAACGATCGCAGTTCTTTAGTGGTGTGTATAACACGGTGACCACACACCCATTGTCGGGAATCATACGCGACCAAAGAGGCAGTTTACGGAGAGATAGGAGTGACCGTCAATGTGAAGGATCGACGACCGGGGACGTTTCGCACAAGGGACTAGGTGCAAGTAGGGCACCAAGTTGAGGTGCAAGTAGAGCACCTAGTGCAGGTGCAAGTAGCCTATAGGAAAAAGCTAGGAAAGCAATAGGCTAAGGCTTTGGCTAGCCGGCCAAACAGTAGATATACCCTATACTAATTTCCTTCTCATTAACCTGTGTTTTCCATCTCTGGCTTTTAGACACCTCCAAGTCTATCTTTTCGATGTGACTGTGCTCTCCAAACACTAAAGCCGTATCTCCTGAGAGCAGGCACTTTCACAGTACTCCTATGAAATCATGGTCATGCTCTTAAGTCCCATTATGCTAGAAATGTCTTGCCAAACCAATGTTTCGAACTTTGGGGAAATCTTTAATAGGAAAAAAGTGGCAATTAGATGTAGGGTGGGACACAGGAATGTATCATGATAAGGGTTGGGTAAATGTGTTGTAACCAATTTGTATTAAGACTCTAAAGACAAGAGGTGGATAGGAACATAGTATGAGCACAAAGGAGGAATCGCTTTCAAGATGAATAGATGTATTGTCTTTATTGTGAATAACTCATGTGCTGTAGCAAGTGGGACATTGGCTTCACTTAGGCCAGATTTTGTACATTTCAAAACTGTTTAGATGTGTGAACAGAAGCATAATGGGTGTTAGTAAGAGGAGACTCCACCACAAATACTGCTCCTTGACTTCAAAAGGAAGGGAAGCTAACCTAAGATCCGAGGGCATATAATAGGCTGATAGTGTTGAAAATAGCCTTACTATGTCGTTTAGCTCAAACGTTTCAATTAAAAAACGTGTAACTTTCACGCTCCACTTAAGTGCTGATTTTCATTATCCGGGTGAGGGCATGCAACTTGAAAAATGCTTTAAATAGTGGGTGTCCCATCGAAAATGGTAATGACACCATCAACAAAACAAATGGATGTAACATTTCCATATAAGGTAGTAGCAATTAAAGGCAAAGCAGAAAACTAAACAAGAACTACCAACTCTTTGAGGGTACTAGCCACATTTTTCAAGTTAGCCAATTGCTCAATGTTTTTAGAGCCTAGTTTGGAGGCCTGTGAAAGGGGCGAAGAGGTTTTTATGTGAATCTTTCTACTGAAAAATCAGTTATAAATGTTTTAGACCCAAGGTTAGAAAAGAAAAGTTTATTTCAGAGGGGATAGACACTAGTTCGTATCCATAACCAATTAGAATAAAACCAATTAGAATGCAGAGCTATTGCCGTTCCTGCTACAAGCTTGCCCTTTTCTTGTATATTATGATGCACAAGAAGGAAAGGATCTGACAATGGAAAAATGCCAAAAAAGGAGTAGTAAACTAAATCCCAAACTTGCTAAACCTCAGTGGTGAGGAAACACACAAAACAAAATCCCAATAAGGGATTGTATTGTTGAGGGCTCTTTCAAAGCCCAAAGTCATCTCTCTAACTCAGGCCCATGGTAAGCACATATAAGAGAATCTCACATCATAGAATCAGCATTCATATGGAAGCCATGGTTCACATATGTTACAAAATACATGACACAAATTTATCCACTCAGTTTGCTTACCATATTCCCTTTCGTTGAGGTGAAGATGACGTGCTTTCCCTATTTATTTAAGACATTACACAAGATCATTTTGAATCTAACATCTTTATTAGACCACACCAATATGGTTTGTGGTTCTTAATAGCTGCTCATGGCTAATCGTATCCACTTTTCCATCATTTTACAAATATGCACCTGTACATAACATTTAACTTTCATTTAGAGTTCTATAATTCACCACAATCACCCTGGACCTGTCATTATTATTTTTAAAATGAAGTAAATGCGTGTAACAGTTATACCATCATTGCTAGTCAATATAGGAGGATGCAAAACATTAGCAATCTCAATTCGTATGATTAAATGAAGAAGCTCACAACAAAGTTAAAAAAAATAAAATAATAGTGTATAACCATAAGGAACAAATTCATCAAAATACGACCAACATTACGTCACATGCATTCCCCTTTGACAGTTGAGTTAAACTGGGTTTACATGTCAAAAATATCAGAGAAACAATGTCTGCAATTTTTCCAACAAAAGTACTGGAAATGTGATTGAATAAAAGTAAACACCAAAAAAACCAATGGTGTACCATGAACAGTCAAAAAACATATTTTAATGTTTGGAGAATTTATTTGAATTCCTACCATGAAATTAATACATATTATGTAAGATGGACCTTTCATTCAATAAACTTCTAACATATATTATATATGAATTTCTATATATAGATGTATATAATTGTGGATGGAGTTGTATTTGAGGAGAAAATATATATATGGTAATGTCAAAGATAAATGACTTGCCTTCCTCACAGTCCAAGCATGTTACATAGTCGAGATTGAGTCTCTCCCTCCGTGTACGTTTTGGAGCATAGTGCATAGTGTTACATTTCACACGATTCTCCACACACCCTTATATTCTATGGTTGTGGATGATCTTATGCTTAAAGAATTCATTAAGACTAAAGTGTGGTGGATGGTGTACAAAAGATTGATCTAGCAAGAGTTCGGTAAAGCAGATGTGTTGGATTTGATGGAGCAACTCAACTAACATTTTAATGTAAATCTGAACATCAAACCCATAACAAGGGAGTGGCATGGTGCAAAAGAAGAAATGGGAGCAATTCATGAGAGGAAGAAGAAGAATAGTTTTCTCTGTTTGGTATGAAATATGGTAATGGGTAGGAAAATTGGGAGAGGGATGTTTTTGTCTTATGAAGTGATATGGCATGAAAAATCTAGTGTTGAATAGTTATGTGGTCGATTTGAGAGTCCTCAACACAAGATATGCGTGGGTGGAAGTTTATGTTCATGGGAAGATGGTCTAGAAAAGGCTCATCCTTTCAAATATGAGACATTTGACAATTTGTTTTGGATTTAGTTTATGTTTTGGCTTTTGATGTGACAATAAATGAGAATAAACAAAATGTTAAGCAAATTTGACATGATTTATGCTCACATAGGTCACCATTAGATGTGGTTTTGTTTCCAAATCTTATGAAAACGTATAAGACATGGTGGGGAATGGTGAGGAAACTTGGGTTTCTCTGTTAAAGGAATTTTTTGTAAACCAATCTGAATTGTTTTGGGAAAACATATTAACCCTTTCTTTTCAATCATTCTTACAGGTCTTCCAAAAAACATTAGTTGAAGATGTTATTATACCTTATCAGAAAAATTAGGGTTTACACTAGATCAATTTCTTTTAATTATTTTCTACAATTGTTTTTTCACAAAATTGACTTCATTGCATTGTCAAACGTTTTCCTTGACCATCAACTGATGGTAGAACGTTTTCATATCTGATAGTAGAACTTTTAGATTTCGTAATTGTTTCAATATTTAATTGAGAAATACCATAACCAATGGAGGTCAGAGAAAAGAATTCGACTTGGATTGTTTCATGATTTTCATGGATTAAACAATTTAAAGCAGACGAATGAACTATATACATTAATATAAAAATGAATTAGTACATATTCTTATTTTAAATATATTATTCAAACATAAAAAAGTGTACAATGGGCTCGATTTTACATCCCCTTACAATTACATCCATGTCATGAATTGTCTATCATAGACATCATGCTTCTTTTCATCTTCATAATCTCAATCTACCTAGCCAAATCGATCTAAAAAAACACTATTTGTCATTTTAGACTCCTCATTTGGGCTAAATGATTTTGTGTTGTTACAAAAAAACATCTTGACCATATTTCATCTTATGTGGCGACATGTGTGGAATTGTAAGGAAGTGGCCCAATTCTTCCGGCATACTTTGGGCCTTGTCCAAGTTTTTGGGGCACGTGTGTCTTTTTCCATTTTTTGGAAAACATGCTCGTGGTCGATCTCACCTACGTTCGACCGCGGATACAAGGAGGAGGGGGAGCGAGCGCGCGAGCTTATGTCGGCTTGAGGGGGCTGTTTTGCGCGAACCCTCATGCGGTGTTCCAAACACGCCACGCGATGGTGGCTGTCGCCCCCTTGGCAAATAGCATGTGGGACACGATATCCGCCAAGAAGTTTTCTACGACGCACGCGGTCAACGGCGGCAGCAAATGTGGTGGCTTTAAGCGCGCTTTTGTGGGAGCTCTCCTGGTGGCGTGCGCATTACGACGGCACACACTGCCTATAGGCGTCGAGCGTGGCGGCAGCACGTCGAGAGACAAAACAGAATGTGGATCTTGACGTTCGATGGCCAGACACTTTTTGCACTAACTCTAGCTGCAAGTAAGGCATCGCGTACAAGGTGCAATTAGTTTGTTGGAGCAATCTAGGAAAGGAGTAGACCACGGCTAGGTCTAGTCGACTAAATAGTACAAATAGCTTGTACTCCGTTAATTGTAATTTACCAATATTTTCTAGCTCTGGCATCCAAACATCTTCAAGTTTATCTTTCCGCTGCGACTGTACTCTCCACACACCAAGGCTAAATCTCCAGAGAGTACACCCTCTCACAGGAATCGTATACCCCATTTGAAGACATATTTTGAATATGGCAATGAGAGAAATAATATGGATTTCCGCAGAAATTTTGAAGTTAAATGATTTTTAATTCCATTTCTGCATCAAACCAGGCTTGCACATGTTGAGGTGGGGAAAAGTAGGTTGGTCTTCTCATAGCATTGAATAGATGGCGGAGATTGGGAAGATTGAAAAGACCAGATTCTTTTAGAAAAGTGACCGATGTAGAGATAATACGATCGCAAAACATCTTGGTAGAGGTTGTTGTCGAAAGTGGTGAAGTTTGACAACTCGGAAATACCGCCTTAAGAACCTTCGGCTTCATTTCCTTTGCCACTGCAATCAAATTTTGTGCTGGTCTTGATCTGGTCTCCATTTAATGTTAGGGCGGCAGAATATTTGGCCAGCCTGGATAAAAGCGGCGCATTAAACAAAGTTGTAAGTAGCCGCCATCATTGTCCACTGGCAGCCACAGCCGCCGCACGTAGTTGGCGGCTATGGCTAGCTACATTAGCGGTTCAATATCTGGACATATATGAAATTGAGGGGGTGTCCAGTTGCTTTGGAGATTTAACTTCGACTTAAAACATAGCAATGAAACCGCGGTTCAATACCGTTGTTAAGATGTTGCGGAAATCTGCATTCAACGTCGCAGAAACGAAGAGCTTCTGGGCTCGTGTACTTGCATTCTTTAGGTTTGCACCTGGTCTGAGATGGAAACAGCTTCCGCGCAGCCTTCGCTAGACAACATGTTTGTGGTGGCCTTAAACCTGGCGCCATTGCATGGTTGGCGTCAGATTTCTCTCGACCGGCAAAGATTTCCATCCCGCTCAAGACATGTAAACAGTGAAGACATAATCCAATCGCGCTAACCAAGAAATGTGTTCATACACGCGCGGAAAGTGATCCGACATAATACACTTGCAACAAAACTTCGTCGTGGCGACTATCACTACAACACGTATTTAGATGCTATATGATGGAAACAACGATGTCGACGAAGAATAGAACGCCGAATAAAGCCGATAGGAGTGTGTATTCGCAGAGCTGAGATCCAGAATGTAACAATCACGTACGAGTTCCAATATGTAATCGATTTGGCCAAGGGCAAACTTGTCCGAGGAGCCGTGTTTGCACCGCGCATGTACAGCGTATGTATGGCGAGTTTCTCCCTAGTGTCTGCCGTATGCCTCTTAAAGCCACGATTTGTGCATGGTTAAAGCACGTGTACGCTAAGGCGACGGGGTGAATCGGGAGGTTAGCGAGTGACGATAAAAAATCTGCGTCCAAGTGGGATTGAAGCGACGGTGGTTCGGGTCCACGTTTGGACACCATCATGGACGCGAAAACTTGTCGCGTTTCGTTTGTTGCGACTCGTGGCATGACCGATAAGGAATGTTCGTCAAACAAACGGTTACCGTACCGATGTTGCGAAAAGGTTTCGAGGTGTTCGTCCAAACCTGATTTTCCCATCTGCATGTATAGTACATCCCATATTCATTCCGTTCGAGATAACAGTTCGAACGACTTCAACATTATTACCATCGGCGAGGAGATTTCGTTAGAAGTGAAAGTTACAGGAAAGATGGAGTGGTGAAGCTTTTCAACGTAGCTCCGATATGTATTGAAGAATATCAAACGAGCTACGGACAAAAACAATATACCGCAAGATTCTGAAGGAAGAAGACCTCTGTTTTCCCGATTTACTCTAGGCGCTAGAAAGCGGGAAAACAGAGGCAAAGGAAGGCCAAAATGGCAGTGGACAGGCTATCGGACTAGCTTTCAGGTATTTAACGGAACGGCAACCTGAAGAGGACGTCACGTGGTTCTGTGGACATTTCTACCGTCTGTGGCTTGTAACGCCATTGACTCTTAAACAAACGAGTATTCTCTCTCTCGCGAGACCTCAACAACGGTGGCGAGACAACGATGTGGCACGCCGCCGCCTTTTCATTGCCGATCATACCAAAACGACGGCATTCGGCATAGGGCGCCGCCAAAGATAGGCTCTCCATAAAAATTAGAGAGGATATGCAGGGCCTCGCGTGGAGACTGAGACTAAAACAGGCATACAAAATCAATTTATCCTTTGGCCAAATAGTAAGAACAAAAACACATGTTCTTACATAAAACAACAAATAACAGCACATTACCTGAAAAATCAATAGAAATATCCGTCTTGATTCCAAAGATGAATGGAAGCCTCTGAAACTCCGAAAGAAATTTTTATCATGATAATCTACATGTTGGCGTAAAACCACTTATGAACTACACCTTTTCCCATCGTCCTAGGTATCTCAACATTGAAAAGAAAATAAGTATTTTTCATTCAACAAAACACTCTAAACTACAATTTCCACTTGAATTATCTTAATCAAGGGATTAGTGAAACTTTAAGACGCTTAAAACTCATGTTGGGTCCTTAAAAGACATGGAATACATTTAAACAATATGTTTATCCTTCATTACACTTTCAATACCTTCAACGTGCTTAACCATTCATACATACATGTACTGATAAATAACTATTCCAAGAGGTATACAAATTTTCTTGTTCTTCTTATGATTTATTAATTACAATAATGTATATCAAAATTCGTCCATGTTCATAATCATATCTAAATCCGTATCAAAATCTATATCAATGTCTATATTTATATCTATCTTTATTTTTTAATCAAAAATTTATTTTAAATTCAAAGCGTATCTATATCTATTTATATATATATATCTAAATCTATATCTATATCTATATTTATATCGATTAACATATCTAGATCTAGATCTAGATCTAGATCTATATCTAGATCTATATCTATATCTATATCTATATCTATATCTATATCTATATCTATATCTATATCTATATCTATATCTATATCTATATCTATATCTATATCTATAC